>PVJI01011433.1:0-55795 GCA_004026765.1 Micronycteris hirsuta | reverse complement strand
CTTTTGTTGATTATGTTCCAGTTAAAGGTGAGATCATATGGTATTTGTCCCTCACCACCTGGCTTATTTCACTTAGCATAACGTCTTTGGTCAGAATTTCAAGAGGTTTGAAACCAGACTTTCTTTTCATTAAATTAGAATTTTCTTCCTTTCTATCCTCCTCCCACTTTCTTTCTGTTTCTTTCTCTTTTGCTTTTTTTCTTTCTTATATGCTTCTGAGATTCTTTATTCTTGAAATTAAAAAAAAACTGAGTAATGCTCAGGAACAGGATTATTTTGATTTTGGCAGTAACTAGTGAGCTTTTTCTAGGTTTTTGTTTTTGTTTTATTAAAGTACAGGTAAGTTGTTTTGGTTTCTTATAGTAGCATAATATTAAATGCATTTATTCTGTTTTCTCCTAATGGGTTTCCTGTTAAATAGATATGCAATCCTCTATTAACTGAATATAACAAAAAGTCTAAGTTAAACTACCTTAAATAGTAAATGAAATACATTTTATTCTGTTTTTGAAAATCTAGAGGGAATCCATGCTTTAGTCAAGGAATTAGAACAGTTTTTGCCAGTGTTTGTTTATGTCAATTCCTATGGCTCCAGAGTCCTTCTTGTGTTGTTTTCATCTCCAGGCTAATTTCTCCAATGGTGTACAGATGGCATCTAACATCATAGGATTGTAGTCTTCCTCATTCTCATCCAGATAAAGTTCTTCCCACAATCACTAAATAGAAATCACCCTGAATCAGATGCTCAGTCCAGAAATAATCACTGTTGAAGGAAATATGTGGTTAGTAGTGGGTCTACACTATCCACACTGGTAGGTTGTCCTATAAAGCATTCCCTTCAAAGCTTTCACATAGTTAGCCTAATATTTATATATTTATTCCTCTCTGAGTTTTGGATACATTTCTCAAGTTAATTCTCTCTTGGACTCATTAAGTTTTCCGTGACTGTGGAGATAAAGGGAGTGGATTATACTTCTTATTTTCATTTTAGTTATTTTTTACATTTTAGTTTAAAAATATGTCTTAAATTATTACTTCTTCAGGATTATTAGTATTGATTATATAGATTCAATACATTTTCAGATCTTGGTGAAAATATAATTCAGAATTTAACTTTTTTTTCTAATGGGAGAGACAGTTTTACTTACTCTTCAGGGATGAGTGTGTTTTTTTAATCTCAAGCTTCTTTTACAGGGTCAGTGAAACCTTACGCACATTTCAAAGAAACTTTATATTATTTTCAATAACTAATCTAAACTAATATTTGTCATAACTCTCTGGCCTGGTGAGTATTTAAGGTACTGGAGAATGTTGATTATACCTGCCATTTAGCAGATCTAAATCTCTTCTTTTTCATTCTATTTAGGGTAAGTATTGGGTTTTTCTTATTTCCTCACATCTCCACTACCATCACCATGTAGCATTTGGGCCTTTGTGGGAGGGTGGCTATGTGTCCTTGTGGCCCTAGGCAGAAATAGGACTCCATGTCTGCACATGGAGTTGAAATAATTTGGCAGTGACCCCTATCTTGCCAAATCCCTGGTTTTGCAACCAGTTACTCCTGGCCTTCAAACCTGTAATGACACTCAATATTGCTGATTACAAAACCTGTTACTCTCTTTTGAATAATATCCCAGCCCATGGCATCCTCCTCTTTTTAACCCCAGAACTCTAGTGGTCTTTGAGTTCCATTCATTCCACATGGCCCCTTCCTAGGAACTGTAGGAGATTCTGGAACCCTGTCTACTGTATGGTGGTTATGGGAAACCATCAACATCACCACTGGCTACTTATCTATGCAACTCCCTCCACTAGTGCTACACCATCTCTTCCACACTAATTTGACCATGTGTCCAGCCAAATGAAGAGTTTTCCATCATGATACACTCAGGGAAGGGGCTCAATACTCTATTATTATCAGGATTTCTCAAACTTATCTTAATTTTTATAGCTCCTTTCTGTTGATTTGTATGATCCTACTACACCATGGTGCATTTCTGAAACTCATCTGCCTCTCACACTCTCCAAGGAATGAATGGGTATAATTTCCACCTCTTTTTACTCTCTAGCACCATGAATCATCTGTCAATATCTCTCCTATTTCTTATTATGATGTTTTCTCATTATTCTACTAGGTATGAATCTTAGTAAAGAATTACAAATAATCATGAAATATAAATTGTGTTTATATCCTTAAACTGCTTGTTGAAAATGGGGTCACTATGCTTTCTGGATTTCTGCTTAAGCGTACCATTTGTTCTAGAAGGAATCCTCACAGAGTAGATTTTCTTCCCCTTTTCCTTCTAGCCAACACTCACTCCTCTGCGAAGGGGTATTAGGAGTTCTCCCCTGATGTCTTCTTTCAGAGGGAAACCAGAATCTGTCCTCTGCTTTTCTCAGTCCAGAAACATCTGCTCTAACAGAAATTTCCGTGCATAGCCAGTACTCCATTTCATTGCCAATGCATTGCTTTCTATTTTTAAATTATCTTAACTATTTCTACAGGAATATGGATATAGTATATTTAGATATACAGGTTCACATTACCATATTACCTACAAAACCGAATGTTTAATAAATTGCGATGTCATAGAAAATGCAGTAAATTATCTTTCAAATGATTTTACCCTTTGTCTACAAAGATGACATTCTCCCACATTGCCGGAAAGGTTGTTTTTCCAATACTATGTTTGTTGAATACTTCCTTGCCTGGTTTCTCTAATGACCAATAGTATTATGTATTTAGCTAGTAGCAGACGTCACAGGCAAGGACCATAAGATAGAATGTGGAGTTTTAGTGCCTGATGCTTAGAACTCACAACTTTGCAGCACTGGGCTCCTCAAACTGTGTTTGAAACCATTATATCTGGAAGGAGTGTGGCATAGCAGTCAGGAGTATGATATCTACAGTTAATAGCTTTGATCCAAATATTAGCCCTCACTCTTGCTGTCTGACTCACGCTAAGGTGTTTACATTCTCTCAACTTCAATTTCCCTCTCTATAAGCCACAAGTGATAAAAATATCCTCCCATTAGTGATAAAAACACACAGGACCTAGTACCCAGTATGCACACCAATGATATAATTTTTAAAATTACTTTATTGTTATTCAATTACAGTTGTATTTTGCCCCTACCATTACCCCCCACACTAGCCAAACCCACCTCCCTCCCTTGCTTTCACCCTCCCTCTTGGTTTTGTCCATGTGTCCTTTATAGGAGTGCCTGAAAATCCTTCCCCCCCTCCCCTCTGGCTATTGTTAGATTGTTCTTAATTTCAATGTCTCTGGTTATATTTTGTTTGCTTTTTTCCTGTGTTGATTATGTTCCTGTTAAAGGTGAGATCATATGGTACTTGTGCCTCACCACCTGGATTATTTCCCTTAGCATAATGCTCTCCAGTTCCATCCATGCTGTTGCAAAGGGTAGGAGTTCCTTCTTTCTCTCTGCTGCGAAGAATTCGATTGTGTAAATGTACCATAGTTTTTGACCTACCCATTTACTGATGGACACTTAGGTTGCTTCCAGCACTTGGCTATTGTAAATTGTGCTGCTGTGAACATTGGGGTGCATAGGTTCTTTTGGATTGGTGTTTCAAGGCTCTTAGGGTATAATTCCAGCAGTAGAATTTCTGACTCAAAAGGCAGTTCCATTTTTAGTTTTCTGAGGAAATTCCATACTGTTTTCCACAGTGGCTGCACCAGTCTGCATTCCCACCAACAGTGCACTAGGGTTCCCTTTTCTCTGCATCCTCTCCAACACTTGTTTCTTCATTTGTTAATGACAGCCATTCTGACTGGTGTGAAATGGTATCTCATTGTGGTTTTAATTTGCATCTCTCTGATGGTTAGTGATGCTGAGCATCTTTTCATATATCTCTGGGCCCTCTGTATGTCCTCCTTGGAGTTCAAGTCACACCAATAAGGTAATTTTCATTATTACTATAGGTATGGTTGTAGAATAGCACTAATACTAGTAGTAAATCAATGGAAACCCCTCTAGTCTTGCCAAAATCAAGTTTACCACCAAGTAAGCTGGAAAAAATTCATTTCATTGAACGTGTTTCAGAATTATGCAACAACTTCCTGAAAAATGGTCTTCTGGAGAATTAGGGAAATGGACCATCCCCAAAAAATCTCTCCCCACAACCCACTTAGTTGGAAGTCATTAGCTAGGGACTGGAGTGGCTCTTAGGGGGACAGTTGACCCTCAACATACACTGGAATAACAGAACTCTTATGGCTGACAATTGGCTCTTGTCCAAGTGGCCCATGAAGTGTATGGCCCAAACATTTGTTTTACAGTCCTTTTAAAAGAGGGTTCCAAATTTTGCTGGCTATCTTAAAGTATAAGGTGTTATTCATGAGGGGGGGACCACACATGTATGCTTAGGTTTTTCTCTTTAGGAAGCAGGAGCACATTCCAAAAGCTTCACTAAGTATGTCTTGCCAGCCTACTGTCTCTGAGCTGTTAATATAAACTATTTCTTGGACACTGGACTCCACACTCATTTATTTAAGTAGGAGTTATTAAAATTTTTCTATAAGTAGAAGAACTTCATTAAAAAATCAGACATTGAATTGGTGGTTTTTTTTTTTTTTTGAGCCAGTCTCTGAAACAGAAGACAAAGTTTCAGTATTGCAGTCATCGTTGATTATGTCACCAGTGCACCTAGTTGCAGAACATTATTATGCAATCAGTCCCAGTGGAGTGAGGACATTGTCAGGGCAACCCTTAGACTATAATGATAAAAGACAGTCTTCCCATGCTTGGTGGGCTCATGGCCTAATTTTCTAAGAAAAATCATGTAAACTGAGAGTCATTAGAGATACAGGTTCAGTGGGTGTGAACAAAGTGCTGTGAAGCACAGAAGAGAAGGCAACTGGTCCTGGATAATAACCTTAGGAAATTTTCTAGAGATGGTGAGGGTGTGCCTGAGCCCTGGCAGATATATTAAATGTCACCAGGAGAAGAATAACAAAGTTTTGTGAAAAATAAAATCATTTAAAGAAAACAAGTTTGTATCATAACAACAAAGGTAAAATGATGTTGGCAAAATAATACAATTTCCCACTATAATTGCTCTAATGACACATTTATTTACAAAAAACTTAGTAAAGAAGTAATTGAATTCTTCCATATGTATTCAAAATGGTATATAATGTAGTTTCCTAAGAATGAAAATGAGAATCTCTTTAAAGTGTCGCTCAGATTGTTAGAGTAGAAAGGAGTAGGTGTTCCTCATCACCTTCCCAGGAGCACATTGAAGGCAATTCCCAGCTAAGGAGGAAAGTCACATCTTCTAGAGTTGTCTCCCAGCCGAAATGAGACATTAGTTGGGCAGTATTTTAGGGATTAGTCATATTCCCTGAGGGATTCCTTATGACTATTCCCCAAAATTCTCACATTGTCTCAGGTATCACAAGAAAGGTGGAGATTGCTGTCTTGAGCAGTGTTTATTGAGAGCCTAAGCCAGAAAACTGGGGTCAAGTCCCAGTTCCTCCACTGTTATGCAGGATGACTCTTGTCAAGATGGTGTACCTCTCTGCCCAGTATTCCTTAACTTCTGCTTTTAATAACCAGAAATGTTGCTACTTTTAATTAAGTGCCCAGCCTTTTGAGATGAACACTTTATTTAGATTTTTGAATGCCACTTTTTATATTCAGTTTTAATCCTAACTGAGTATAGTTCTGAAAATATGTCTGTAGTGTTTCAAGAGATAAAACTTTTTTTTTTTGGCATTGTCCTGCTATGCTTCATTTTCAAAGTGTCCATTGTGCCATCAGAAGTTGATGTGATTTTTCCTTCTTCATGGCCCATGTTGATGAGGAAGGGCATTAACTGTGAGTTGCTCAACACATATTTCTCAAGTAGCTGTTTCTGTAGCACTTCCTGCTGGAATATTTTCTGTCCTCCCCCTCCATTGATGGAAATGATCTCTCCCTCCTCAGGGTGATTTTAATGTCCCCAGAGCCCAGTATTGATGCCGGGCATAAAGGAGGCTGTCCATAGATGTCAGGAAATGGGCCACAGAGCAGGTCTGCTGAGGAACAGGAATCTCAGGATTTTAGTTGCTTTTATTTTTTTATTTTTTTCAGATTTACTGAGATATCATTGACACATAACATTGTGTAAAACGTGATGATATGCATATATCAGGATTTGAATTGCTTTCAAAGCATCCTCTATCTTTCTCCTTTTTTTGAGGAAATAGTTCTGAAGATGTATTGGGAACCGCCCCGCCTGATTTCAGAAACTGTAACTCCCCCATGGCTAAGGCTGAGTGACAGACCTTGGGACCATAAGCCACCAAGGAGACAAAGCTTATCTCCCTGGCAGGGGCACTGCCTCTGCCCACTTTCACTTCACCCTGCTTGGCCCCAAGCAGAAGACTGGTTAACCAATGACAGGTAAGATTCCTCAAAGGAGGGATAACCTAAGACAGACATAGTCACAAAGGGACCCTCAGGGAAGGATTTGGGGGACTATAGAAAAAGGGGATGATGGACTCTCACCCCTCAGCTTTGACATAGCCTGAGTCTTCATTCTGTCTATAAGAAGTCTCCTAATCTCTTGGCTGCCTTTCTTCCCCTACCCGACTAAAGTCTGAAGCAATGCCAGAGGTGGGTGTGACCCTGTGCTGGAAAGGGCGGGTTCCCCGGGACAATGAGGCCTAAGAAAGAATGCATAAAACACTGTGAAACCTACTTTGCTAATACCCTCAATTTAAATGATAAGGGTCCAAGCATGAAATGAGTTTGTTCCCCAAAGTTTTATGGTCCTTTAGGTATCTGATCCTGACTCAAAATAAACCTTCATAGTTCTTTGAATGTTATCTATTGTTTGATCATTACTGCCTGACAATGATCGATGAGCTTTACATATACACCCTGTATTCCTATGCAAATTAAACCCAATAAAAGCCCATTGAGAAACAGGCTCCTGGTCCTTCTCCTTTGAGAGATTGGCCACATTTCCTACCCAAGAAGATCATAGCTTGGTAGAATTATTCTCACCCATGGTGGATGGAGGAGTCCTGTAGGCAGAGCCGCCCAACAATGATGGATCTCTTAATCAAAGGAAAATCACAACAGGATTGCTCTCTGTGAAGTGCACATCCCTGGGAGGGTATTTACAGTTATCAAGCCACATCGATCTAGCTGGGCCTGCAACTGGAGCTATACATATATAATTTATCTTATTTATCTGTGCAATATCATGGAGTAGTGTTACTGTGACCCTTTTATAAATGAGGAGACTAACCTAGGAAGATGAAGTGATTTGACCAACTAGTACTGGCAGAGTTGGAGTGGGTTTGGGGCTGGCTTTGCTGCACTGACATGCTTTCCTGGGAGACTGCCAGGCTCCTGAGCAGAGGCAGGTATGCAAACACAGAGACTCTGAAACATTCCCATTAGACCCTGTATGTGTCTTCCTAGGTGAATTGGCACCTTGATCTTACTGTCCAAAGCTGAACTCATATTTTTCTCCTCAGCTTCCATTCCCTCTTGTAGTATACATCTTTTAGCCAATACCCACAGAGCAGATAAGCTGTAGCTTATGGAGCCAGACCATGTGAGTTTGAATCCTGAGTTCATCAGTTACTATGTAAGCTTGAGCATGTTACTTAATATCCCTGTGTCTTAGTTTCCTTGTTTATAAAACGATATAAGCATAATATCTACTTATAGAGTTAACAGGTATGAAGTGCTCAAAATTGTGTGTGGCACATAGTGTTATGCATGTTGGCCACCATCATATCATCACTGACAAAAACATCACCATTCAAACGAAACCTTGTAAGATACTGAGTTCACCCTTTTGCTCCATTCTCTGGGACTGGGTATCTTGACTTCTTGATATTTATTGAATTCATCTCTTTCTCCCAAGTCCATTGCTATTACCTTCACTGTTTCCAACCCACACAATTGCAACTATTTCCTACCTGGCCTTTTGTGAGTAATTTTTTCTTATTCACACACAAGCTGCACTGTGGTAAAGTGATATTTCTACAGTCAAATTTAACATGTTACCTGATTTGTAGGAGTTCTGATCAAGATGGCAGAGCAGGTGAAAACTGTACTCACCTCCTCCCATGATCACATCACAATTACAACCACATGATAGAACAATAAACCTAGAGAACCATCAAAGGACTAGCTTAACAGAAGTCCTATAGCTAAGGATTTAAAGATGAAGCCATGAAGAGACTGGTAGAAGGGGAGGAAATACAAGATGGGATGGCCTCACATTCATATGTGGTAGTTGAAAGTTGGGAGGGATATCTCAGCTTCAGAGGTCCCTCCTGAGGTGTGAGGGGTTCCATCCCCATGCCAGGCTCTCCAGTCTCAATCACCAGTGTCAAGAAGAGTCCACAAAATATCTATCTGGGAAAATAACTGGTGATTCTGTTCATCTGGGTAAGAAGAAAGGCTACTAAAAGCTGAGGTATCCTCCTAAAGACACCTCACAGATACTCTAACTCGCAGGCACCTGCCCTGAGCTCTAGAAGAAGGACAATAGCTAGGGGTGTGCCAGAGACTTGGAGGGAGGAATTGAGTTGTGTGGATTCATGGCAAGGGCTGGAAGGACAGCTGCCTTTGTTCCTATGTTGAGCTCTCCTCCCCCATGACCAAATTTGAATCTGCATTGACCTGGTGAATTCCAATCAATTTTTTTAATGATTTTATTTTTATTTTATTTTTTAGAGCGAGGGGAAGGGAGGGAGAAAGAGAGGGAGAGAAACAGCAATGTATGGTTGCCTCTCACATGGCCCTCATGGGGACCTGGCCCGCAACCCAGGCATGTGCCCTGACTGGGAATCGAACCGGGACCGCTTGGTTCCCAGCCCGAGCTCAATCCACTGAGCTACACCAGCCAGGGCTCCAATAATTTTACTCTGGCAATTACCTGAGACCCTGAACCACTGCAAATGTTAGCAGGCCCCAGGTAAATGGCGGCTGGCCTAGGTATACACTGTGAAAATTGATAAGTGGTCTCATGCTCACTACTGGTGCCAAATAAGTATCTGCATTAAACTGGTGAACACCACTAATTAATACCGGTTACTCCCTGAGATCCTGCCTCACCTAATTCATGTATCACCAAAGAGTGTTTCAGCAACTGAGCTACAGAGGCAGTGGCAGACCTCAGCTGGTCTTGGGGTGCCTTTTGCCTTTTGCCGATCTTCCCCAAGAGCAGTACTTGTGGCAACTGGCCTCTGTTCACAGAGCAGTCTCTCTTGCATGCATCCAGGTCCAGCAAAGGAGCTACCAACTACAGATAACTTTGTAGCTCCTAACAGGTATCTCTGGGACAGTCACTATTAGCATCTGATATTAGCCTGTACCAGAGCTCCTTTAATGAGGCCCCAGAACCAGCACACTGGATATATGGCCTCAGCTCACAACACAGAACCACCTGATTAGTTCCACAAACAGCATACCCAAAGGGTGGACTGGGCTGGCATCAGACCCTGTTAAAGTGAATTTGCACCATGGGGTCATGGCCAATTTTCATAGCTTAAAGGCCAATCCCATCCACTGGTGTGACAACAAAAATCACAGCTCAGCTACAATGGGAGAGCACACACAATCCACACAAGAGAGCCCTGGCTCAAGTGATCACAAAGAATGCATCACTGGGCATACCCACTATATAAGAACACCTTGTCAAGACTGGGGACATAGCAGATGTACATAATACATAGAAGTAAACACAGAAAGGTAAACAACATGAGACAAAAAAAAAGTCCCAAATGAAAGAACAAAAAACAAACCAGAAAAATAAAATAAAATGGAAGCAAGCAATCTATCAAATACAGAGTTCAAAACACTATACAGATGCTCAAGAAATTTAGTGAGAAATTCAACAAAAAGATAGTAGGCATTAAAAGGATATAAAAACCATAAAAATCCATCAGAAATAAAGAACACAATAACTAAAATGAAGAATACACTAGAAGGAATCAACAGATGACTAGGTCAATAAAGGAATGAATCTACCATTTTGGAGACAAGGTAGCAGAACACACCCAATCAGAACAGCAAAAAGAAAGAAAATATTTAATGAGGACATTTGAAGGAACTTCTGGAAAGCCATCAAGCATAACAAAATTCACATCATAGGCATACCAGAAGATAAGAGAGAGACAGCTAGAAACAAGCTTACAGTAACCAGAGAGGAAGGGAGAGAGAGATAATAGGGGATCATAGGGAAAGGGCCATCAAGGAACTCGTATAAAGGACACATGGACAAAGCCAAAGGGGGTAGGTTTGAGAGAGGGAGGCGGGGATGGGTGGGGCTGGTGTCATGGTGGGGTGAAAATGGAGACAACTGTACTTGAACAAGAATAAAAAAAAAAGAATCTATTTGAATAAAATGACTGAAAACTTTCCTAACATGTTGAATAAAATAGCCACACAAGTAAAGGAGTTGGAGAGATTCCCAAACAAGGTGAACCCAAAGAGGCCCACACCAAGACACATCACAAATAAAAGGCCAAAGGTTGAAAACAAAGAGCAGCAAGAGAAAGACAGTCACCTACAAAGGAAGTCCCATAAAATTATCAGCTGATTTCTCAACAGAAATTTTTTAGGCTGAAAGGGATTGACCTGAAATATTCAAAATGATGGAAAGCAAGGACCTATAAGCAAGACTAAAGGAGAGATAAACAGCTTCTCAAACAAGAAAAAGCTAAAGGAGTTCATCACCACCAAGCCAGTATTACACTAAAGGTTAAAGGGACTTCATTAAAATAAGAAATAAAAGAGCTTGGGCTGCCTGGAGCCTGGTGGGAATTGCAGTGTGGCAGGTGACGAGGGACTGAGCAGTGGGCTACATGTTCTGTGTTTTGGAGAACAAGGGTGGCCCAGCCAGCTCCAGGGCCATGAAGCTTCTGGGAGGAGCATCAAGTGATCTTTTCAGAAGTCCAGAAGAAGGTGTTCCTTCAAGCCAACTCAACAGGATGGCATACAATATTTTTGGACCACCTGAAGAACCTCAGAACATTCCTAAGAGAACCAACTCCCCAGGGGAAAAGGAAATGGGATCTTTGTGGAATCAACACCTGTGCACATTCCACAGCATCTGGACCCACCTTTGGGAAGACTATTAACACTTCTGGGTCACCAATGACTGCCTCTTTACCCTTGGAACACCCAAACAAACCCAAGGACCACGTACTCTTGTGTGAGGAAGACCCAAAATTGGACCTTAAAGTCGTGATGAGCACCTTGCCCAGAGAAGAGCTGGGTGAAAAATGTGGCTGGAGAGAAGCATACCATGCTGAGGAGCCCCAGCCTGTGCCCATGGTTGACAGCCATGAGTCCAGGTTGAGCCCATGGCCTCAATCTCACAACAAAGTCCTGAATTCACCTGGAGGCAAATCCCAACATCTTTTTATATTAGAGAAGGTATTGCTTCCCCAGTAGCCAGATAAGAAACTCAAAAGATAGGATTTCAAATAGTTTACTTTAGTCTGAAAGAATGGTGGTGGGGAGACGGTCTGTTGCATATCTGGAGCCACTGCTCAGGCTCCACTGCCACCATGAGAGCTGCAGAGGACCAGGCCTTCCAGACTGCAGAGAAACGTATCTTTGTGTGGGAAATGAGACTGCTTGGTGACCACTCTAATTCTGGATGTGAGGAACTCTCAGATGGGCTGGGTGGGGAGCTGGTGAAAGGCCAAGGGAGCCTGATGAAGTGGGATCTTCCATGTCCGTATGGCATCAGCAGTCTGCCAGCCAGTGCTATCTAGAAATCACTTAACATAGTAGCAGAGTTTAAAGCCTCAGAAATATAGAAACAACATTGGGCATTAACCAAAAAGTTGTTCTAAGTCTTATTGCTTTACAGAGAGATTTTTTACCCAGATCCTCTGTGGTGGTCTGACAGGAATCTGCCTTTCACTCACGAGGGACTGGTCTTGGTCTATTCACAGACTGGTTTTGCTTGTGAATTGTTTCTTTTTTCCTCTCATCCCTAAGTCTTGCCCTTTGCTCTTTACCAGTGATGTGGACAGTTCTTGTATCTGCAAGGCCCACTGACTTCTGCAAGACTAAAACTATCCAGATACATGTAGGTAATTGGGTTATTTAAATCCTTCATGTGACTTACTTTATTCCTATTGACACTGGGTAAAGAGATGTTTGAGGCTTCTGGCCAAGATGGATGCGTAGGTAGACACACTGTGCCTCCTCGCACAACCTAAAGAGGAAAAACAAAAATTTAAAAAACAAAAACAGCCAGATATGACAGAAAATTGAACTGAGTGGAAGTCCGACAACGAAGGAGTTAAAGAAGTCACTGGTGAGGAAGGCGGAGCCGGGTGGAGAGCGAGTGGCAGGATGGCGGTTTGTGGAGCAGTACCGGCAACGCTGCAGCTGCCTGGAGAGACCCACGGTGGGTGCGCCTGGCCAAAATGAGGCTGCCACACTCAGTGAAACCCGGCACTAGCCGACCCGGACCCAGCAGGGCTGAGACTGGTGGACCGGGCGGTCCCTCATTTACGTGCAGATAAACTGGGAGAAAAAAGCTGGGGAGCGGAGCAGACCACACAACCCACCATCACTGGGAAATAAAGCCTCAAACCACTGATTGAAAACACCTGTGGGGGTTGAGGCGGCAGCATGAGGCACTCCCAGCCTCACAGGAGAGTTCATTGGAGAGACCCACAGGGACTTGGAACTACGCAAGCCCACCCACCCACCCCAGAGCCAGCACAGAAGGACCCAACTTCCTTGTGGGTAGTGGGGGAAGTGAGGAGAGTGGAGCAAGAGCCATTGTTCTCTCAGGACCCGCCCCCACAGGCAGTGTCACAATACAACTACGTGGGTTTCCCTGCCCTGGTGAACACCTAAGGCTCTACCCCTTAAAGTAACAGGCGCACTGAGAAAAACAAAGGCCCAAATGAAAGAACTGATCAAAGCTCCAGAAAAAATACAACTGAGTGACAAAGAGATAGCCAACCTATCACATGCACAGTTCAAAACACTGGTAATCAGGAAGCTAACAGGATTGGTTGAAATTTGGTCACAATTAGAGGAACAAATGAAGGATATGCTAAAAGAAATGAGGGGAAATGTGCAGGAAACCAATAGGGATGAGAAGGAAACTGGGACTCAAATCAACAGAGTGGACCAGAAGGAAGAAAAAAGCATCCAACCAGAAAAGAATGAAGAAACAAGAATTCAAAAAAATGAGGAGAGGCTTAGGAACGTCCAGGACATCTTTAAACATCCCAACATCTGAGTCATAATGGTGCCAGAAGGAGAAGAGGAAGACCAAAGGATTGAAAACTTATTTGAACAAATAATGAAGGAGAACTTCCCCAATCTGGCAAAGGAAATAGACTTCCAGGAAGTTCAGGAAGCTCTGAGAATCCCAAAGAAATTGGACCCAAAGAGGAACACACCAAGGCACATCATAATTACATTACCCAAGATTAAAAATAAGGAGAGAATTAAAAATTAGAAGCAACAAGAGAAAAGGAGACAGTTACCTATAAGGGAATTCCCATAAGACTGTCAGCTGATTTCTCAAAAGAGACCTTTCAGGCAAGAAGGGGCTGAAAAGAAGTATGCCAAGTCATGAAAGGAAAGGACCTACATCCAAGAATACTCTATCCAGTTAAACTTTCATTTAGAATGGAAGGACAGATAAAGTGTTTCCCAGATAAGGTCAAGTTCAAGGAGTTCATCATCACCCAGCTTTTATTATATGAAATGTTAAAGGGATTTATATAAGGCATGGAGGGATATCAACAAGGAAGTGGGAGGGGGAGAGAGGAGGAAAAAAGTGCAGAGAATAAATAGCATAGGTGGTAGGTAGAAAACAGATAGGGGGAGGTTTAGAATAGTGCAGGAAATGTAGAAGCCAAAGAACTTATGTGTATGACCCATGGACAAAAACTAAAGGGCAGGGAATGGGGGTGGGTGGGGTGGAGGGGAATAAAGGGGGTAAAATGGGACAACTGTAATAGCATAGTCAATAAAATATATTTTTAAAAAAGAAGAGATGTTTGAGAACCTTGGATTCTTAAGTTTGGGTTCTTTAATAATACCCAAAGAGCTATTCTTTAACAGCAGCTTTACATAAGTGACTATTGACTGGTCTGTTTCTGACACTTTTCTAGGAAAAAGTTACTCAGGTGTTCCAAAGAAGAAAAATTTGCTTAAGCCACCCTTTATAAAGCTCTGCAGAACCTCTGGACTATATTCCTTCTCCAGAAGAGATTTGGAAACCTTAGGCCAGGAGATTTAGTAGTTTGGCAGCAAAGCCCCAGCTGGCCAGTGAAATTGCTTTACTCCGTCAGGCAGAAGTTTCTCGAATTCAGCCTCCTAAGGATATAGTCTCCCTTCACTCATACTAGACCAATAGTTAACAGGAAAAAGGGTTTTTGTGGTAGTGGTTTTTGTTATAAGTGCCTACAGAGCAAATGACAGGTGATAGAAATGTCTTCATCATTGCTAAAACTGAGGAAAGAAACATCTGTGCTTAATTATAGTCACAGCAGCTGAGACACTAAGTGCCTATATAGGCGCTGCCTGCCAAACCCCACTTCTCACACCTGGCACGTTGAGGGGATCTGCATGTGGCTTTGTCAACCAAGGAGTTTCCCTCCTTTCAGTTGTTGTACTGACTTTGGAGCCAAGAAATACTCATTTCATGTGATTTTATCAAGTACTACCTGTTTTTGTGCTTCAAAAAGTCATTTTTTAAGAAATTTGGAATTCAGAGTCTTTTTCCACATTAAAAATGTCATATATGGTGGTTAGCTTTTAAGGCAAAATACACTAATTTGTTTAATTTAAAATGAAATGTGCTAATGGTGGAAATGAACTGCCATTTATAACTACATTTGTTTTCATATACAAGAAAATGATTTCTGAGTTCCAAATTGGGTTGCTAGGAAGAACCCTGATGCTGTACTGCTGGCCCTTGTGGCTTCACCCCTACTGTCAGCCGGATGAGAGTAAGAACTCTAGTCCCATCCTCTGGCAGGGATTTCTGGGGTGGAGATGGGGAAACCAAAGATGGGAAGAGAGGTCTGCGGGGATGAGGAAAACATGATCTATAGCAACAGCCTCCAGGCAGCAGTGACGATTCCAGCCTTTTCTCCTCATCTTGACCCTCTTTTCCTCCCTGGAGCCATAGCAGTGGGTTTTGAGTGTCTGCATAGTCTGGCCACTAGGAGAAGCAGAAGAGGAGTTTCTGCTCCTGTGAGCCCAATGGGGATGGTCATCTGTATTTGGAAAATGCTCTAGACATTAGGGCTGTCTGTATCTGGAAGACTGATTAACTATTAACATCCTGTTCTCAACCTCTAAGCTGCATTGAGAAATTACCAGTCTGTATTTTTATTAAGCCTTAAAACTTTATGTGCATTTGGTGCCAACTTTTTTTTTCTAGAGATGTATCAAAAACAACAACAAAACTGTACTTATATGACAATGTAATTTTGATAACATTTTGTTATTTTCACAAGGCAGAATTGGGTACAACAGTTGAATTAAACTTAGTAATCATGTACTCACAAACAAAAATAAGAAAAAAAGAATTCAAATATGAATAATAGAATGGCAATAACTATGTAAGTATCAATAATTACTTTGTGTTAATAGATTAAATGCTACAATCAAAAGGGAAAGGGAAGCTGAATGGGTAAGATAACAAACCCCATACATATGCTGCCTATGAGAGACCCACATCAGATCCATAGACCAACACAGACTCAAAGTAAATTGATGGAAAAAGATATTTTTTGACAATGTAAACAAAAAAAGAGTTGAGGTAGCAATACTTACAACAAACAAAATAGATTTTAAAACAAAGGCTATAATAAAAGACAGAGAAGGACTCTACATAATGAAAAATGCATCAATCCAATAAGCATATATAATGCTGCAAATATTTACGCACTCAACATAGGAGCACCTAAATATGTAAAGCAAATATTGAACATAGAGAGAGATTGACAGTTAGTTATAGTAGGGGATTTAACACCCCATTGACATCAATGGATAAAACTTCTAGATAGAAAATAAATAAGGAAACAGCAGTCTTAAATGACACATGAGCAGATAGATTTAATTGATGTTTTTATAATATTTCATCTCAAAGCAGCAGATTATACCTTTTTTCAAGTGTACATCAGACATTTTCCAAGACAGACCATAAGTTAAGCCACAAAATAAGTCTCAATAAAATTAAAGGAATTAAAATCATATCAAGCATCTTCTCTGACCATAATGATGTAAAACTATACATCAAATACAGAAAAAACTGGAAAACACACAAACACATGAAGGCTAAATAACATGCTACTAAACAATGAATGGGTTAACAATGAAATCATGGAAGAAATCAAAACATGTCTTGAGATGAATGAAAATAAAAACATAGTAATTTTGCCAACTTTATGGTATTGAGTTTTATAAGTTCTTTATGAATTTTGGATATTAACCCCTTATGTGTTCTCCCATTCTGTGGGTTTTCTTTTAATTTTGTTGATGTTTTACTTGGCTGTGCAAAAACTTTTTTAGTTTGATGCAGTCCCATTTGTTTATTTTTATTTTGTTTCCCTTGCCTGGGGAGATATATCAGATAAAATATTGCTATGAGCAATGTCCGAGATTTTACTGCACATGTTTTCTTCTAGGATTTTTATGGTTTCTGGTATAAAATTTAAGTTTTTAATACATTTTGAATTTATTCATGTGTGCGGTGTAAGAAGGTGGTCTAGTTTCATTTTTCTGCACATACCTGTCCAATTTTCCCAACACCATTTATTGAATACACTATCTTTAGCCCACTGAATATGCTTTCTTCCTCTGTCAACTATTAATTGACTATAAAAGTATGGGTTTATTTCTGGGCTCCCTATTCTGTTCCATTCACCTATGTGTCTGTTTTTATGCCAGTACCATGTTGTTTTGATTACGATTGCCTTATAGCATAGTTTCATATTAGGTAGCGTGATTCATCCAACTTTGTTCTACTTTCTCAGGATCACTGTTGATATGTGGGGACTTTTGTGGTTCCATATGAATTTTTGAAATATTTTTTCTAGTTCTGTGAAATGTGCACTTAGTATCTTGAAAGGAATTGAGTTGAATCTATAGGTTACTTTGGATAGTATGGAAATTTTAATGATGTTAATTCTTCCTATCCATGAACATGGTATGTGCTTCCACTTACTTGTATCTTCTTCAATTTCTTCCTTCAGTGTCATAATTTTCTGAGTACAGGTCTTTTACATCTTTGGTAGGTTTATTTCTAGGTATTTAATTTATTTTTTTAAAGATTTTATTTATTTATTTTTAGAGAGAGGGGAAGGGAGGGAGACAGAGAGGGAGAGAAACAGCAATGTGTGGTTGCCTCTCACATGGCCCTCACTGGGGACCCGGCCTGCAACCCAGGCATGTGCCCCAACCGGGAATCGAACCGGGACCGCTTGGTTCCCAGCCCGCGCTCAATCCACTGAGCTATACCAGCCAGGCTATTTCTAGGTATTTTAATAGATACTTCTCCAAAGGGAACTTAGAGTTGGCCAATAGACGTATGAAAAGATGCTCAACTTCACTAATCATCAGAGAAATGCAAATTAAAACTACAATGAGATATAGCCTCACATTGGTCAGAATGGCTATCATCAATAAATCAACAAACAACAAGTACTAGAAAGGATGTGGAGAAAGGGGAACCCTTTTGCACTATTGGTAGGAATGCAGAGTTTATATTTATTCTTACATGTTTAAACATCAGTCACCTCCAAAATACTTTCCACTTGATGTAATACACCTGTCAAGACGTTTTTTTTTTTTTTCCACTGCTCAAAACAGTTTTTTAACTCATTGATTTCGATTCCTTTTAAGGCTTAGATCATGTGAATAGGGAGAGTGGGGCACAGGGATCAAGCAATTTTTGGTCAAAAACTGCTGGAAACTCAGCACAGTGTGGGCAGGTGCATTCATAAATCACCCATCATGAAATGGGCAAATGCATTGAAAGAATCTTCAAAAAAATCACTGAAGCTGCCCTGGCTGGTGTAGCTCAGTGGATTGAGCGCGGGCTGGGAACCAGAGGGTCCCGGTTCGATTCCCTGTCAGGGCACATGCCTGGGTTGCGGGCCGGGTCCCCAGTGAGGGCCATGTGAGAGGCAACCATACATTGCTGTTTCTCTCCTTCTCTGTCTCCCTCCCTTCCTCTCTCTAAAATAAATAAATTAAAAAAATATTTAAAAAAATCACTGAAGCTGAATACAGCATCTCACAACAACAGGAGCTGGTGTACTGATACAGATGGGTTACTAGAACACTCACCTAGTGGGGGAAATCTGTATTACAAGGGGCCAGCGCTCCAGAAGATAATTCTTTTGTTGGTGGGTTCTCCCTTGGATATGGCTGGAGGAAGAAGGTAAGGTTAAATGTCAGTTTTGTATATGATAGTACCTGGACTATTGGCTGTAATGAACTTACCAAGTTTAGGTCAAGCAAATGTGATTTCGGAAAGAATAGAAACTCAGAGACATCTAATTAAAGTAAAATGATTGAAATAAAATCTGGTTTTCTCTCCATTGCCCTGAGAATCAGCTCCTAACACTTTAGTCTGGAATTTGTATTACTTCTCCTAGTTCAACTTTTTCAATGGTGTGTTTTGTCCCTGTTCTCATCTATCCTGTCATCCGTTTGCTTCTACCTATTCGACCTTCTCTGAAGACACTTGTAATTTCATTCGTCCATGCTTTGTCTGGTCTGTTTCTTCTCCCAAATTCCTTTCTCTTTCTTTACATGGAAAACTGCTACTTTTTTTTTCTTAAAGATTTTATTTACTTATTTTTAGAGAGAGTGGAAGGAGAAAGACAGGGAGAGAAACAGAGAAACAGCAATGTGTGGTTGCCTCTCACATGGCCCCCACTGGGGACCGGGCCTGCAACCCAGGCATGTGCCCCGACTGGGAATCGAACCGGGACCGCCTGGTTCCCAGCCTGTGCTCAATCCACTGAGCCACACCAGCCAGGCAGCAAACTGCTACTTTTCTGCCCTCATCCTTTAAAAGCCATTGTGAGCTCTTTTTTGAATCCTATGACTTGTGATCTGACTCCTGGACCCCAAGATGAACTTCCAGGACAGGACTCTCAACCTTCCTTTCTAACCTTCTAGCTTAGTTCCCTCCATAGTATGAGTTTCTTAAGTATTTCTGTAGTACATTCTCAGCAGCTGACAGAGGGCCTCACCCAGGCAAAGTGCTTGGTAAATGTTAATTAAAAGCTTACACAACACTTGGGGTTGGAATAGAGAACAAGCTCCCTAACCTTTTTTGTTTTCAGAAAAAAAAAAATACACGTGGAAAAAAAGGCTTCACAGTCAGTATATTTATGGTATTACTTTCAAAAAATGTTCAAAAATACATCTTAAAATTTTGTTTAGATTGATTTTAACTACAATTTTCTTTCTATTCTGCTCACCTCCAAGTTTAAGCCCAGGTGTGCATGCCTATAGGAAAATTGATTCTGTGAGCTTAGATGATCTTTTCATTAAAATTATTTCACTGTGATTTGTGGGAGCTCCTCAGGAATACAGGATGCCTGGTTTAAACTATCAAAAGAATAGAGGTCTCCAATATTTAAAATGTAAACACATACAACTAAATGGGCCTAAGTCCTAAGTATTTTTAACACAACCAAAAACCCCTGCCCAAAAGACACGATGGTTTCCACACCTGGGAGAGAGAGCCCTCCCCAACCTGCCTCTGATAACAGAATATTGGCACATGAGTGAATTTGTTTAGATTTGACTTGTGGGCAACTTTTAAAAAGTTACCTGAGAATAAATAAGTGGGCCACCATAAAAGTTATATCAGTTTCACATTTGCAAATATTCTTGTCTTTGTTGAAATCTTAGAGTTTCAGATAGCAAGGCTGTTCTTTTGCAGTTGATGAACCTGGAGTCCAGAGTTCAACATCTTGACTGTGGGCCCCTCCATACACTCACCCCCTTTCAGCTACCACCCCTAACCTCTTAGTGCTTGAGGAGAAACTGGTATTTGCTTCAGCCAGGGCTCTCTCTAGAGCTTGGGAGAACAATATCTTCTATTCTCTTTGGAGCCAAGTGCCGCTTCACTTCCTGCATTGGGTGCTTCATTTGCAGAGTCACATTTTGTTTCACACTATTTGAAGAAGTGTGGAGATGCCCTTTAAGAGGACAGATGAGAGGGAAGGAAGATGGAGGAGAAGTGAATGGAAGTCACACTGACCTCCTCCCAGGACCAATCTGGAATTACAACACAATTGTGGAGAAACCACCTGGAACAAGCAACTGAGCAATAGCCAGAGAGAAGCAAATGACTTTGGACATAGAAAACCAGATTCGGCACAGTCAGTCTGATAAGGAGTACAGTAGAGACTCGAGAGGGCTGGCTGGGCACCCACAGACAGCAGCACTGGTGGGATAATTCAGCAGCTGGTTGGATCCCCCAGAGAAGATTGGGGTCTAAACCATAAACTAGGATCCCAGCCTAGAACACCAGAGCCCAAAAAGTACACAGATAACAACCAGTGGTGAAAAGCAGCAGGGTTGCTCTCTGCAAGAGACAGAGGGTGGGCGACACAAGGGCCATTTAAAGGACCAACACACAAATTTTCATGTGCAGCTACTTACCCAGAGCTCCAGCAAAGGCAGGGCAGAGTGGGCTGGAGATGCCTGAGGAGAGATGGGGACAGAAGCCTGGGGGAGAGAACTGAAAGAGTGGCCGCAGGGATCCTGGTGCTGAGTCATACCACAGAGGGAAGCAGCCTTTGTGCTCAGGCAGACCACTCCCCTCTAAGTGGCAGTAGCCTGAGGGAAAACAATATCCCTGACCTCAGGAGGGTCCCTGCCCTGGCCCTTTGGTGCTTAAGCCTGACTGCTGAGTACAGAGTGACCAGATTAACAACTAAAGGAGTCAGCCACAGACAGTAGATTCCTGGCAAATCAGGGGGCAGAGTGGACTGGAGACTTAAGGAGAGACTGGGGATGGAGTCTTTGGGGAGAGAACTGAGAAAGTAGCCGCTGGGATCCAGTGCTGAGCCAACTCCCATACAGCAGCAACCATCCTTCTTGGGCATATCACTTCCCTCAGAGCAGCCTCCTGAGGGGAAACAATAGCTCCCACCTCAGGAGGGATTCGGCCCTGCCCTGCAGTGCTTAAACCTGACTGCTAAGTGCAGAGTGACCATATTAACAATTGAAGGAGACAGACAGCCAGTGACAGCAGATCACTGGAACTATTGAACAGGCTGCCTAAGGTCAGACAGGGTCATCATCTAACAGCAGATTGAGAAAGAAAAAAATAGTTGTAAATACAAGAGGCTACTGAGACTAAAGCCACTGTGATCTTCTTCATGATTTGTGATACTTTCTTTCCTGAATAGCCTTATAACATTCATTTCTTGTCCAGCGAGTTTGTATATAAGTCACTAGAATTTACACTATAGTGTATTTCAATCTACATATTTTGACCCTCCCTTCTCTTAGCCCATTTTACTTTCTTCTTTCCTTGCAATATTCTCATTTCAAAATTGGTTTTCTCTCTAGTAATAACTTGTTTCCAATCCACACTCTTACTATATCTCCCCCATCCAGACACTCAAAACAAATTCTCTTGTCAAGGGTCATTTCACGTCTTTTACCTCTATGCTCTCTACACCTGTAGCAAACTTATCTAGTTGGCTGTGGGTAGGAGTAATTATTGTTGCATTGATTCTTCAAGGTTATCTCTAGAGATTCACTAATTCTATATTTCAAAAAACAAATTTTACTAGACCCCTCTCCTACTCTTTTTTTTACTCAAATTTTAATCCTGCCACATTACCCTGTTATTTTTTCTGTTTCTTTTTTGTGTTTCTTCAGTTTCTCTTTCATCCTGCCCTTTTATTTTTCTTTATTCTCCTCTTTTTTCTTTTCCTTTACATCCCAAATTTTAAATGTTCCCTCACTTAGTCTAGTTTTTGTTCCTCTCTGTTAGTATTCCCTCTCCCTCTGTCCTTACAAAATCACTTCCCATTCCTCTAAACATCTCTTAGACTTTTCTTTGTTTCTTTTTTCCCTCTTATTCCCATACCATCTATATTAATTTTAGCTCATTTGTTACTGATAATACTCCAGTGGAACTTTCTCTCCAATTTGGCTCCTATATTTTAATTTCCTATTCTTATTAGTGCTCCTCCCTCTACCCTTTTGAAATCATTTCTCTTTCAGTAGGTCATCTCATATCCACTCTCCTTTCTTATAATAGTCTTAATCTCATTACACCCTTATTAATACTGGTTCATTTGCTATTCATAGTGGGATTGTAGGGGGAAATTATATTTGCGGATGTGAGTTTGTTTCTTTGGCTCTGTGGTTTTGTTCACGCAGTGCTTGCACAACAGCACACAAGATGTGGTGTGCAAAGTGACCCTCAGTCAACCAACGGCAGGGAACTACCCACAAAAATGACCCAACAGTCAAACGCAATTACATCCAGAAAACCAGCATAGAAGGCATAAAGGACATCCCAAGAGTATCAAGTTCAGGTGATCAAGGAAACTGCACCACTGAATCTCACAGGTCTCCTACCATAGAAGTTCAAACCACAAAGTCAGAAAGTCAGAACAGATCAATTTAAGAAACAGAAGAAAACCCACAAGCAATGAGAAGACAAAGAAAAAACCCAATCAAAAGGAAAGGAAGAATCCTCAGAAAGAATGCTAAATGAAATAGAGACAAGTCAGCTATCATATATTGAGTTCGAAACAATGGTTATAAGGAATCTCAATGAACTCAGTGTGAATTACTAAAAAATTCAGGGAGATTACAAGAAATTTATTACAAACTATATCAGCAAAGAAAAGGACATAGAAACAATCATCAAGAGCTAGGAAGAATACAATTTCTGAATTAAAGTACACAGTTGAAGGAAATGAAAGCAGGCTTAATTAAGCATAGGACCGAATCAGTGAGCTGGAAGACAAAGTAGAAAAATAACTCCCCAAAATGCTGCGGATTTCGTCCTGCAAAATCCGTGGTGACTGCAACCGAACATGTGAATGAATCTCACACAGAGACACGCTTGGAAAAGGAAGTCCAGGGCCATGGACCCTTCCCTTACGGTCTGGGAAAAGGCCCCGAGCATAGCTCAGCTGGGCTTTTTATTAGAAGTTTCAGGACACATTAGCATTGGATTGGTTATTCATGAATTATGCACAGAACAGGGGTCTTCAACTAGGTCATAAAGATATATGGAAAGGGGATAGATAAGTGGGAGGTTTATTCAGTAAGGTAAACATTTAAGTAGGAAAGAATTCCAGGCATCCATTAACATAAGCCCCTTGACTCCAGGAGGGAGAGACTCAGCAAGGCAGTAAATTTTTAAGAAGCATGTTTAGCCAGATTCCCATCAGAGAATTCTTTTTCCAGGACATGAATCACACTGGCCCACTCGGGAGTAGTTTTTTCACATGGAACCTTGCTCACACGAGTGAATCCTGGGGCCATGTTTCTTCACACATGTGAAAAGAATCCTGCTACACCAAAAGAGCAAGAAAAAGAAAAAAAGACTGAAGAAGAATGAAGATGGGTTAAGGGAAATGCAGGGAAACATGAAGCATAATAATATCCACATAATAGGAATACCAGAAAGAGAAGAAGGATAAGGAATAGAAAACCCGTTTGAAAAAGTAATGATGGAAAACTTCCCTAACCTGATGAGAGAAGAAGCCACACTAGTCTAGGTAATACAGAGGGTCCCAATCAAGAGGAACCCAAGGAGGCCCATTGCAAGACACATCATAATTAAAATGGTTAAATTTGAAGACAAGGAGAGAATCTCAAGGGCAATATGGGAGAAACAGTAAGTAATAAACAAGGGAGCACCAATAAGGCTAGCAGCTGACTTCCCAATGGAAACATTACAAGCCAGAAGGAAATGGCAAGAAATATTCCAAGTATTGAAAAACAAAGCCCTGCAACAAAGAGTACTCTATCCAACAAGGCTTTTAATTAAAATGGAAAACCAAATAAAGAGCTTCCTGGGCAAAAAAAAAAAAAAAAAAAAAAAAAAAAAAAAAAAAAAAAAAAAAAAAAAAAAAAAAAAAAAAAAAAAAAAAAAAAAAAAAAAAAAAAAAAAAAAAAAAAAAAAAAAAAAAAAAAAAAAAAAAAAAAAAAAAAAAAGCTAAAAAAACACCTCCACCAAACCAGAAATGCAAGATATGCTAAAGGGACTGCTTTAAGAAGAGGAAGAAAAATAGTTAGAGAGAAAGAAACAAAGGTACAAAGGGACTAAAATGGCAATGAAAAAGTACCTATCAATAAGAAACTTAAATGTAAGTGAATTAAATGTTTCAATCAAAAACTATGGAGTAGCCCAGCTGGTGTAGCTCAGTGGATTGAGCGCGGGCTGGGAACCAGAGGGTCCCAGTTCAATTCCCAGTTGGGGCACATGCCTGGGTTGCAGGCCAGGTCCCCAGTGAGGGCCATGTGAGAGGCAACCATACATTGTTCTTTCTCCCTCCCTTCTCCCCTCTCTAAAAATAAATAAATAAAATCTTAAAAAAAAAAAAGCTATAGGGTAGCTGAATGGATAAGAAAACATGATCCACAGATATTCTACTGACAAGAGACCCACCTCAGAACAAAACACTTACACAGACTGAAAGTAAAGGGTTGGAAAAAACATTCCATGCAAATGGACAAAACAAAACAAAACAAAACAAAAAAGCCAGGTAGCAATACTCATATCAGACAAAATAGAATTCAAAACAAAGGCCATAAAAAGAGATACAGAAGGACACTTCATAATACTCAAGAGAAGAATCCATCAAGAGACATAAACATTGTAAACATATATGCACACAACATAGGAGCACCCAAATACATAAGGACATTTTTGGAAGACTTCAAGAAAGATATTGACAACAACAGACTTATACTAGGGGATTTTAACACCCCACCATCAAAAATGGAGAGATCTTCCAAACAAAATATCAACAAGGATATTGAGACATTGAATAATGTCCTAGATCAAATGGACGTAACTGATTATATAGATATAGATATAGATAGATATAGATATAGAACTATAGCATAATATAGATATATAAAAGTTCTATATGTATATAGAAATTTTCATCCCAAAGAAGAAAAATATACAGTCTTTTCAAATGCACATGGAACATTTTCAGAGACAGACCACATGATAGTACACAAAACAAGCCTCAACAAATTCAAGAAAATTGATATCATAGCAACCACCTTCTCAGACCACAAGGGACTGAAACTAGAAACCAATCTCAAGAAAAAAACTCAAAAACACTAAAACTGAGGTATATTGAATAGTATGCTATTAAACAATGAATGGGTCAAGAATGAGATCAAGGAAGAAATCAAATAGTTTCTGGAAACAAATGAAAATGAACTCACAACAACCCAAAACTTATGGGACACAGTGAACACAGTCCTGAGAGGAAAGTTCACAGCGAAACAGGCCTACCTAAAAAAGTTAGAAACATTTTAAATAAATGACCTAACCCTAATTCTACAAGAACTGGAGGAACAACAACAAAGACAGCCCAGAGTAAGTAGAAGGAAGGAAATAACCAAGATCAGAACAGAATTAAAAAAACATAGAGACTAAATGCACAATGCTAAGGATCAATAAATCCAGGAGGTTTTCCTTTGAAAAAATAAAAAAAATTGACAAGCCTTCAAGGAGATTCATCAAGAAAAAAAAAGAGAGAGGATCCATATACACACAGTCAGAAATGAAAGAGGAGATATTACAACTGATACCATAGAAAAACAAAGGATAGTAGGAAATTACTCTGAAGAAATACATGCCAAGAAATTGGAAAATTTTGGTGAAATGGATGAATTCCTAGAAAAGTATAATCTTCCACCCTGGCTGGTGTAGCTCGGTGGATTGAGCGCGGGCTGGGAACCAGAGGGTCCCAGTTCGATTCCCAGTCAGGGCACGTGCCTGGGTTGCGGGCCAGGTCCCCACTGAGGGCCATGTGAGAGGCAAACATACGTTGCTGTTTCTCTCCCTCTCTTTCTCCCTCCCTTCCCCTCTCTCTAAAAATAAATAAATAAAATCTTAAAAAAAAAAAGAAAAATATAATCTTCCAAAACTGAATGGATAAGAAGCAGAAAGTCTGAACAGACCAATAACAGCAAGCAAAATTGAAGCAGTAATCAAAAACTTCCCAATACACAAAAGTCCTGGACTGGACATTTTCATAGGAGAATTTTACAAAACATTGAAGGAAGAGCTAACCCCTATCCTTCACAGACTATTCCAAAAAAATCCAAGAAAAAGGAAGACTCCCAAATTCTTTTTATGAAGCCAGCATCATCCTAATTCCAAAACCAGATAAAGACACAGTAAATAAAAAACCCTACAGGCCAATATCACTGATGAACATAGACACTAAAATCCTCAACAAAATATTGGCAAACTGCATCCAGCAATACATTAAAAAGATCAGACACCATGATCAAGTGGGATTCATCACAGGGATACAAGGATGGTACAATATTTGCAAACCAATAAATGTAATACATCACATAAACAAAAGAAGAGACAAAAATCACATGACCATATCAATAGATACAGAAAAAGCATATGATGAGGTGCAGCCTACATTTATGACAAAACACTCAGCAAAGTGGGAACAGAGGAAGCATTCCTCAACATAACGAAGGCCATATATGAGACACCTCCAGCCAAAATCTTACTCAATGGGCAAAAACTAAAAGCTTTCCCACTAAAATCAGGAACAAGACAAGGATATCCACTTTCACCACTTCTGTTCAACATAGTTTTGGAAGTCCTTGCCACAGCAATCACACAAGAGGAAGAAATAAAGGGGCGGAGGAAGTAAAACTGTCATTGTTTGCAGATGAGATGATAATGTGCACTGAAAACCCTACAGACTCTGCCAAAAACCTACTTAACCTAATAAGTGACTTTGACAAAACAGTGGGATACAAAGTCAGCATTCAGAAATCAAAGGCAGTTTTGCACATAACAATGAAGTATCAGAATATAAAGTAAGGAAGATACAAATAAATCCAAACATATACCGTGTTCATGAATTGGAAGACTTAACATCATCAAAATATCTATACTACCCAAAGCAATTTATAGATTCAATGCAATCCCCATTAAAATACCAATGACATATTTCACAGATATGGAACAAACATTTCAAAAACTTATATGGAACCATAAATAAGCCCAAATAGCTGCAAAAAACATTGAGGAAGAAGAACAAGTAGATAAGATCACCATACCTGAAATCAAACTATATCACAAGGTGACCAAAACAGTCTGGTACTGGCATACAAACAGACACATAGATCAATGGAACAAAATAGGTAGCCCAGAGTTAAACTTAAGTCTCTACAGTCAATTAATATTCAACAAAGGGGGCTGAAGCATAAAATGGAGTAAAAATAGCCTCTTCAATAGATGGTGTTGGGAGATCTGGGCAGCTACTTGAAAAAAAATTAAACTTGACCACCAACTTACAGAAAAATAAACTCAAGATGGATAAACAATTTAAATATAAGCCATGATACCATAAAAGACCTAGAGGAGAACATAGGCAGGAAAATCTCAGATATTCCATGCAGCAATATTTTCATTGATATGTCCCCTAGAGCAAAAGAAATAAAGGAAAGAATATACAAATGGGACTTCATCAAACAAAAAGCTTCTGCATGGCTAAAGAAAATATTACCAAAATGAAAAGGGAACAAACTGTATGGGAAATTATATTTGCCAATGATGTCTCAGACAAGGGTTTGATGTCCACAATATACAAAGAACTCACACGACTCCACACCGGGAACACAAAATATCCAATTAAAAAATGGGCAAAGGACTTGAACAGAAACTTCTCCAGGGAGGACATACAGAGCGCCCAGAGACATATGAAAGGATGCTCAGCATCACTAGCCATCAGAGAGATGAAAATTAAAACCACAATGAGATATCACTTCACACCAGTCAGAATGGCTGTCATAAACAAATCAACAAACAATAAATGCTGGCAGGGTTGTGGAGAAAAGTGAACACTAGTGCACTGTTGGTGGGAATGCAGACTGGTGCAGCCTCTGTGGAAAACAGTATCGCATTTTCTCAGGACACTAAAAATGGAATTGCCTTTTGACCCAACAATTCCACTGCTGGGATTATCCCCTAAGAACCCTGAAACACCAATGCAAAAGAACCTATGCACCCCAATGTTCATAGCAGTACAATTTACAATAGTCAAGTGCTGGAAGTAGCCAAGGTCCTCATCAGTAAATGAGTGGGTCAAAAAACTATGGTACAGTTACACAATGGAATACTATGCAGCAGAAAGAAAGAAGGAGCTCCTAGCCTTAGTGACAACATGGATGGAAATTAAGAGTATGATGCTAAGTGAAGTAAGCCAGGTGGTGAAAGACAAATACCATATGATCTCACCTATAAGTTGAACCTAATTAACAAAATAAACAAGCAAGAAAAATGTAACCAGAAACATTGAAATGAGCAACAAACTGATAGTAACAGAGGGGAGGGGAGAGGGAAATAACATGGGAAAGAAGGGAGAGTTTCATCAATGAATATGTATAAAAGACCCATGGACAAAGCTCTAGTGGGGTAGGATTGAGGGTTGGAAGTGGGGCTTGGTATTATGGGGGGAAGTGGTGGAGGGCACTTACAGACAACTCTATTCGAACATCAATAAAAACATTTAAAAAAGAAGAAGTACAAATAGGTAGTTACAGAGGAGCCATAAGGATGTAAAGTATAGTATAGGAAATGGAGTAGCCAAAGAACTTATATGCATATCCCATGGATATGAACAATGTTGGGGGTATTGCCTAAGAGAGTGGTGGAGGGGGGTCAAGGGGGATAAATTAGGACAACTGTGATAGCATAAACGATAAAATAATTAAAAATAAAAAAATAAGCCCCGGCTGGTGTAGCTCAGTGGATTGAGCGCGGGCTGGGAACCAAGCGGTCCCGGTTCGATTCCCAGTCGGGGCACATGCCTGGGTTGCAGGCCAGGTCCCCGTGAGGGCCATGTGAGAGGCAACCATACGTTGCTGTCTCTCTCCCTCTCCTTCTCCCTCCCTTCCCCTCTCTCTAAAAATAAATAAAATCAAAAATAAATAAATAAATAAAAAATAAAAATAAAAAATAAAATTATTGGCAAAAATGGAAAAAAAAAAAGACATGAGGGAAGGAGCCTGATATCCTTAGAGGCGCCTCACGTAAAGAGTTGAGCTGCATCTTGAATCAGAGTTGGGCTCAGAGTTGCAGCTCTGCACTTACAGTATGGGCACAGCATCAAAAATAACCTGCAGACAGACAGCAGATCAGGCCTGTTGGCCGATCTTTTAAAAAATCCATTTATATGTTAAGGGAACAGCTGGTCCTAAACTATTTCTTGGGCTGAAGGGTAGAATAAGAAAGATCCAATGGAGCAAATTTTCATCAGTGACCACTGCGTTCTTGGTCCTGCACTACATGCTGGGGGAAAATACATGGTGTGATTTCTACCCTTGACAAGTTCAAGGTCTGGTGGAGGACACAGATGAGTAAACAGTGAACCACTACATAAAATGTTGGCTTTATTCTTGCATGTTAAACAAAATATAATGGGCATAAAAGTGAGGGAGGGATGATTCACAAGATGAATTCTGAAATGGTTAGAAGCATGGTTAGATTAGGGAGAGATATAAAATAAGTCACTAAGAGAGAAGTAGAGGGAGGGAGAGGGACACAGAGAGAAAAAACAGAAGCAAATGCAAGAAGCATGGATCAGCATGGAGAAATAAAGTGGGGTGGGCACCAGTGGGCCAGGGCATGATGCCCATGTGGGGGTGGGGGAAGGTGATGATATAAAAAAGAGAGCAGGGAGAGAAGGGCCTTTAATACCTTAGAATTAAAACCATTTCCTCTGGTGAAACTCCACTGTGCAAGAACTTTATTTTCCTAGTTGCTTGTGACCTCAGCCCTTAGGGAAATGGCATGTAATGTTAGATTTCTGGAATCAATTAACAGCAGTAGCTGCTTTGCTTTTGTTCCAGGCTAATGATACCTGGTAACAGTGCTATTTGTTTAAACATGTATTGTTGTGTTTTAACTGGGGGTTATTGGTGAAAATTCTGGAAACTGAGAGACAAGTCAGCCCAGAGTGTGTTTTCCTCAGTCCCAGAGGTAGGATCTCTTGACCCTTGTCTTGTTTGACTCCTTAGGCATGGCTCCATTCTGTCCCTTAGTTTAGGAAGTTTTACCCAGGGCCCCATGGTCCAAAAGGGCAAATATTTGGTAGATTTCTGTTGACACATGGTTCATCTTTTACTTCTAGAAAAGAAGGAGGTATCATTAAGAGTTTTGGAAACATGGACCAAGATGAGACCCACAGACACAAATGAGACCGACAGACACAGGGCAAGAAGCTTGGATGGCAGCCCCACAAGATCCTCCCTTCTCTGCAGCTACAACACACAGGGAACTACCTTCCAGCGAGGGAAGGGAGCTCCTTTCAGAGGCTTCTGGGATTGAAAAATAGCCACACAGACCCCACTGTCTCAACTCTCTTTAGATAATAGGAAAACTGAGGCCTGTGGAGGAACAAAGTCAAATGTGTTTAGTTAACCTACAGGTTTGGGGAAAAAAAATACATAGTGAAATCAGAGAATACCAAGTGGGGAAAGAGGCTTGTAGAAGAATCCTCTCTTTCAGGAAAGAATTCTATCAATAAAGTCATGAGAGACTAATGCATAAACCAGGAAAATAAAACATTGAGATTCTGGAGAGGATAGAGTACTGGAATCCTCCAGCTGTATATTTTAATTGGTATGGTATAAGACATAAAAGGAAATCACCAAGAATTTGAAAATGCCACTAAGGCAGAATCCTCTTTGCTATTCACCTGCCTCCCTTGGGACACAATTCAAGTCACATTCTTTAGAAAGCCTTTTAGAATAATCCTACCTACATCAACTTTTTGGCTTGCTGATCTAAGAGCACCAAGTCCCTAACCTTATAATTGCACTTATAATTGCAACTTCTATCTGATTATTATATTGAAATTTGTCTCCCCTATTGAACTGTGAGGCCCATAAGAAGTTGAACCATGTCTGCTTTGGTTCACAATTGGGCTCCTAATGCCAAACATAGTTTCTGGAACCTAGTGTGTTTTCGTAGTGAATAAAATAATGAATAAATAGGATTCCTTGAGAATGAGTGGTTCATAAGAGAAAGCTTAAAATTGAAAGTTTGAAATTACTATGATAAACAAGATAATAGATATATCAAAAGCAAACAAAAAAGGTAAGGTACCAATATGGGGCACTGGTTGTCATGAAGGTCATGTCTTTATGGTGGATTTGGTCTTAGTCACACAATGGATATTGGGTGAACATCCTGAGATGTCAAGCTTCATGCTAGTTACTGGGGACATAAGGATAGCTATTTCTCTCATGGGCTTTCCAGTATAACCATAATCTACAGGCCCTGTGAGAGGGATTTTAGGATATAAATTATACTGGATGAGTTTATTAACAACGCAGTAGTACAAGAAACTTGACAACGCTGGAAATTAAAAAAAATCAGGTGATCAATTTCTGAAGGTTCACGCTGGATAGAATAAACTAAAGCCAGTTTAAAAGATAATGACTAAGAGCAATAATGGAGAAAAAAAGTGGAAGGAAGGAGGGAGGGAAAGAAAGAGGGAGGGAGGGAAAGTGCTGGGAGAAATAGAGAGACGGAAACAGAAAAAGAGATTAAAAGCGTGACTAGGAGAACATGGAGAGTGACAGCTTAGTGTTCTCTGTGAGTTTAAACAATAGCTGTGGTTGGAAGAATCCACCAAGAAGACATAAACATTGTAAATATATATGCACCTAACACAGGAGCACCCAGATACATAAAGAAAATATTAGAGGACTTCAAGAAAGATATTGACAGCAACACAATTATAGTAGGGGATGTCAACACCCCACTGTAAAATATGGACAGATCTTCCAAACAAAATATCAGCAAAGATATTGTGGCATTGAATAATGCCCTAGAAGAAATGGACTTAACTGACCTATATAGAGCCATTCACCCCAAAGAAGCTAAATACACATTCTTTTCAAATGCACATGGAACATTTTCAAAAATAGACCATATAATAGGGCAAAAAACAAGCCTCAACAAATTCAAGAAAATTGAAATCATATCAAGTATTTTCTCGGACCACAAGGGACTGAAATTAGAAACCAACCCAAAGGGGGGAAAAAAAAAACAACACTCAAAATCATGGAGATTGAATAGCATGCTATTAAATAATGAATGGGTCAGGGATGAGATTGGGGAACAAATCAAAAATTCCTCGAAACAAATGAAAATGAACTGACAACAAACCAAAACTTATGGGACACAGCAGAGGCAGTCCTGAGAGGGAAATTTCTAGCGATACAGGCCTACCTAAAAAAAATAGAAATACTTCAAAAAAACAACTTAACCCTACGCCTACAAGAACTCAAGAAACAACAACAAAGACAACCCAAAGCAAGTAGAAGGAAGGAAATAACCAAGATCAGAGCAGAACTAAACAACACAGACACTAAAAGGACAATTCTAAGGATCAATGAATCCAGGAGCTGGTTCTTTGAAAAGATAAACAAAATTGACAAGCCTTTAAGCAGGCTCATCAAGAAAAAAAGAGAGAGGACCCAAATAAACTCAATCAGAAATGAAAGAGGAGATATTACAACTGACACCTCAGAAATACAAAGGATTGTAAGACACTATAATGAATAACTGTATGCCATGAAATATGAAAACCAGGGGAGAAACTGACAAATTTTTAGAAAAATATAATCTTCCAAAACTCAATAACGAAGAAGCAGAAAGCCTGAACCGACCAATAGCAGCAGATGAAATTGAAGCAGTAATCAAAAAACTTACAACAAACAAAAGCCCTGGACCAGATGGTTTCACAGGAGAATTCTACAAAGCATTTAAGGAAGAGCTAACCCCTATCCTTCACAGACTATTCCAAAACATCCATATTGATGGAAGACTCCCAAACTCTTTTTATAAAGCCAGCATCATCCTAATCCCAAAGCCAGAAAAGGACACAACAAAGAAAGAAAACTTCAGGCCAATTTCACTGATGACATTGACGCTAAAATCCTCTACAAAATATTAGCAAACCACGATCAGACATGTGGATTCCCGGGGCGGCATTTCTCCATGTGTGTACAAAGAATTCCTGCCACAGCAAACAACATCCAGCAATACATTGAAAAGATGATACACCATGACCAAATGGGACTCATCCCAGATATGCAAGGATGGTACAATATTCACAAAACAATAAATGTAATACATCACATAAACAAAAGCAAAGACAAAAATCACATGGTCATATCAATAGATGCAGAAAAAGCACTCGATAGGTACAGCATCCATTTATGACAAAAACACTTAGCAAAGTGGAAATAGAGTGAGCATTCCTCAACATAATAAAAGCCATATCCTACAGCCAACATTATACTCAATGGACAAAAACTAAAATCTCTCACACTAAGATCAGGAACAAGACAAGGCTGTCCACTATCACCACTTCTATTCAACATAGTAATGGAAGTTTTAGCCACAGCAATCAGACAAGAAAATGAAATAAAAGGCATCCAAATTGGAAAGGAGGAAACAAAACTGTCGTTGTTCGCAAATGACATAATAGTGTACTTAGAAAATCCTATAGACTCTGCCAAAAAACTTCTCGACCTAATAATTGAATTTGGCAAAGCAGCGGGATACAAAGTCAACATCCAGAAATCAAAGACATTTTTGTATACCAACAGTGAAACAGCAGAAACAGAAATCAGGAAAAAAATCCCATTTGATGTAGCAACAACAAAAAAGTAAAATAAAATACCTGGGAATAAACCTAACCAAGGAGGTAGAAGACCTGTATGCAGAAAATTACACAACACTGAAGACAGAAATCATGGAAGACACAAACAAATGGAAACATATACATGCTCAAGGACTGGAAGAATCAACATCATTAAAATGACCATACTCCCCAAAGCAATTTATAGATTCAGTGCAATCCCTATCAAAGTACCAATGGCATATTTCACAGATATTGAACAAACACTTCAAAAATTTATATGGAACCATAAACGACCCCAAATATCAGCTGCAATTTTGAGAAAGAAGAGCAAACCAGGAAGGATCAAAATTCCTGATATCAAATTGTATTACAAGGCCACTGTAATCAAAACAGCTTGGTACTGGCATAAAAACAGACAGATAGACCAATGGAACAGAATAGAGAGCCCAGAAATAAACCCAAGTCTCTGCGGGCAATTAATCTTTGACAAAGGGGACAGAAGCATAAAATGGAATAAAAATAGCCTTTTCAACAAATGGTGTTGGGAAATCTGGATGGCTACCTGCAAAAAAATGAAACTCGAGCACCAACTTACACCATACACAAAAATAAATTCAAGGTGGAGAAAAGACTTAAATGTAAATCGTGACACCATAAAACTCCTAGAGGAAAACATTGGTAGGAAAATCTCAGACATCCCACACTGGAACATCTTCAATGATATGTCCCCTAGAGCAAGGGACATGAAGGAAAGAATAAACAATGAGACCTCATCGAAATAAAAAGCTGCGCGACTAAAGAAAACTATTAAAATAAAAAAAGAACCAACAGTATGGGAAAACATATTTGCCAATGATACCTCGGATAAGGGTTTGATCTCCAAAATATAAAAAGAACTCATAGGACTCCACTCCAGGAAGACAAAAAAACAAACAAACAAACAAAAAACCCCACAATTAAAAAATGGGCAAAAGACATGAACAGACACTTCTCGAAAAAAGACATACGGAGGGCCCAGAGTCATATGTAAAGATGCTCAACATCATTAGCCATCAGAGAGATGCAAATTAAAACCACGATGAGATACCACCTCACACCAGTCAGAATGGCCATCATCAACAAAGCAACAGATAACTGTTGGAGGGGATGTGGAGAAAAGGGAACCCTACTGCACTGTTGGGAATGCAGACTAGTGCAGCTGCTGTGGAAAACAGTATGGAATTTCCTCAGAAAACTGAAAATGGAACTGCCTTTCGACCCAGCAATTCCACTACTGGGATTATACCCTAAGAACCCTGAAAAACCAATTCAAAAGAACCTATGCACTCCAAGTTCACAGCAGTACAATTCACAATAGCTAAGTGCTGGAAACAACCTAAGTGCCCATCTACAAATGAGTGGATTAAGAAACTATGGTACATTTACACAATGTAATTCTACGCAGCAGAGAGGAAGAAGGAGCTTATACCCTTTGCAACAGCATGGATGGAACTGGAGAGCATTATGCTAAGTGAAGTCAGTGAGGTGGTGAGGGACAAATAACATATGATCTCACCTCTAACCGGAACATAATCAACAAAAGCAAAAAACAAGCAAAACGTAACCAGAGACATTGAAATTAAGAACAATCTAACAATAGCCGGGGGGGAGGGAGGAGGGGACAATGGGGAGAAGGGTTTACAGGAACCAGTATAAAGGACACATGGACAGCCCTGGCTGGTGTAGCTCAGTGGACTGAGTGCGGGCTGGGAACCAGACGATCCCGGTTTGATTCCAGGTCAGGGCACATGCCTGGGTTGCAGGTCAGGTCCCCAGTGAGGGCCATGTGAGAGGCAACCATACATTGCTGTTCCTCCCTCTCTTTCTCCCTCCCTTCTCCTCTCTCTAAAAAATAAATAAATAAATAAAATCTTAAAAAAAAATTAAAAAAAGGGCACAACTAAGGGTGGGGAGGGGGGCAGGAAAGGGATGTAGGATTGGAGGGGGAGGGGAGGGAAGAGTATGCAGACAACTGTAATTGAACAACAATAAAGTTAAAAAAAAAAGGAAGAAAAAATAGCTGTGGTTGGAGTTTTGGCACCAGAAAGTGCAAACGATACAAATGTGACATCTAACTTAAGATTTCATCCATGAGACATTTCTATATGTTTATTAGGTTTTGCCAGTGGTTTGAACACTTAGAGTGTTATAAAGCTGAGGACCAAGAGACTTGGAGAGTTTAAGACACTGTGAATTCCATGTGTTGGATCACCCATCCAAATAGTACATGGAATCACACAGAAAATAAAAACCAAAATGTCTCAGACAACTTCTAGACCAATACTTGGTGCAATATATCCTACACATATAAAATATGAATGGGTGAAGAGAAACTGTCAATTGCATCAAGGTTCTCATGACATTAGAACTGTGTGGGAGATGGCGGAGGGAGGGAGGGTAAGGGTATTTCTGACAACATTTATAACTACAAAATCCCTAAATGAGAAAGAGGTACAAAGTGGGCATCTCAGTAAGCTACCATGAAACAATCAGACAAAACTGAAAGGGTCTGTGCAGTCTCTGATCTGAGGATGAATAAAAGGGCCATAATGATATCATATGGCTGGTGGAGGGCTTCAGGACCCTGGAATCTAAAAATTCACCAAGAGAAACCCATTTCCAGGACAAAAATTTAACTGAAGACAGCCTCTAAGGAGTAAAATCCAAATTGAGTATTGCAGAGACAATACAGTCAAATAAAAAGGAAGAACCACATAGAAGAGGGGAGGGTAAGAAAACAAATAGGTCTTACAAAGTTCCAAACTATTGGCAAAAGAGAAAAAAATACTCTTATAGCAAGAACTTCAGAAACAATCTTGGGGACTTTTGGTCAAGATGGAGGCATTGGTAGATACACTTTGCCTCCTTGCACAACTAAAAGAAGGACAACAATGAATTTAAAAACAAAAAATAACCAAAACTGCCAGAAAATCAAACTTCATGGTAGTCTGACAACCAAGCAGTTAAAGAAGAAACGTTCATCCAGACCGGTAGGAGGGGCAGGGACAAGCAACTGAGGTGGAGAGGACTTGCAGTAAGGTGGTGGCCGGAGGAATGGGACAGGCGAAGTGGTGGCTAGTGGACCACCTGGTCCTGCATTTGCATGCAAATAAACCAGAGGAAGAACTCAGGAGCAAGACAGACTGTGAAACCTGGGGTTCCACTGTGGGGAAATAAAGCCTCAAAACTTTTGACTGAAAAAACCCGTGGGGGTTACGGCAGTGGGAGAAACTCCCAGCCTCACAAGAGTGTTCATTGAAAAGATGCACAGGGTCCTAGAATGTACACAAACCCACCCACCCAGGAATTAGCACCAGAAGGGCTGAATTTATTTGTGGGTAGCAGCAGAAGTGACTGAAAAACAGCTGATAGCTGAACAAGTGGCACTGTTCCCTATTGGACCGCTCGTCCACATACAGTCCCACAATCTGGTGAGGAGGTTTGCTCCACCCTGGTGAATACCTAAGGCTCCACCTCTTAATATGTAACAGGGTCACCAATACAAAAAAATATGACCCAAATGAAAGAAAAGATCAAAGCTCCAAAAATAGAACTGAGCAATGAGGAGATAGCCAACCTATCAGATGCATAGTTCAAAACACTGGTAATCGGGATGCTCACAGAAATGATTGAGTATGGTCACAAAATAGTGGAATAAGTGAAGGCAATGCAAAGTAAAATGAAGGAAAATGTACAGGGAACCAACACTGATGGGAAGAAAACCTGGACTCAAATCAACAATTTGGACCAGAAGGAAGAAATAAACATTCAATCAGAACAAAATAAAGAAACAATAATTTAAAAAAAAATTGGAGAGGCTTAGGAACCTCTGGAACAACTTTAAACATTCCAACATTCGAGTCATAGGAGTGCTGGAAGGAGAAGAAGAAAAGCAACAAATTCAAAACTTATTTGAACAAATAATGAGAGAAAACTTCCCTAATCTGGCAAAAAAAAAAAAAAATAGACTTGTAGTTAGTCCAGGAAGTTCAGAGAGTCCTAAAGAAGTTGGACCCAAGGAAGTACACACTAACGCACATCATAATTAAATTACCCAAGATAAAAGATAAGGAGAAAATATTAAAAACATCAAGAGAAAAGGAGATAGTTACCTACAAAGAAGTTCCCATAAGACTATCAGCTGATTTCTCAAGAGAAACCTTACAGAAAAGAAGGGGCTGCAGAGACATGTTCAAAGTCATGAAAGGCAAGGACCTACATCCAAGATTACTCTATCCAACAAAGTTATCACTTAGAATGGAAGGGCAGATAAAGTGCTTCCCAGTAAGATCAAGTTAAAGGAGTTCATCATCACCCAGCCCTTATTATATGAAATGTTAAAGGGATTTATCTAAGAAAAAGAAGATGATCAAAAATATGAACAGTAAAATGGAAGCAAACCCATAACTATTAACAACTGAACCTAAAAACAAAAAACAAAAAGAAAAACAAGCTAAGCAAACAACTTGAACAGGAACAGAATCATAGAAATGGAGATCACATGGAGGGTTAACAGTGGGGAGGAGGAGGGAGGAGAGTGGGGGAAAAGGTACAGAGATTTAGAAGCATAAGTGGTAGGTACAAAATAGACAGGGGGAGGTTAAGAAGGGTATAGGAAATGGAGAAGCCAAAGAATTTATATGTACAACCTATGGACATGAACCAAGGTGGGGGGATGCTGGTGGGAGGTGGGGTGAAGCATGGAGGGGATAAAGTGGAGAAAAAAATGGGGAAAATTTAATAGCATAATCAATAAAATATATTAAAAAAAGAAAATAAACTATCTTGGTCTTGTAATAATGCAATGAAACTCATCTTACTTAAATGTGAGCAATATAAGAGCACGTGTTTTAAAATCACATGGAAAGATATTCATTTATTTTATTATATTTTTTTTTCATTACCAGTATTTCCCTTCAGGGGTGTCCAACCTGAGGCCTGTAGGCCATGTGCGGCTCAGGATGGCTATGAATGTGGCCCAACACAAAATTGTAAATTTACTTAAAACACTATGAGATTTTTTTCATTATGTGTTACAATGTATTTAAATGTGTGGCCCAAGACAACTCTTCTTCCAGTGTGGCCCAGATGTGCCAAATGGTTGGACACCCCTGCATACCCACCTACCCACACAATCACCACACTGTTGTCCATGCCCATGAGTCTTTTTCTTTCTTCTTGATCTCCCCACCCCATAAACCCTCCACCATAGCTGTCATCCTGCTATCTATGTATGTATTTTGCTTTTTAGTTCAGTTTGTTGACTAGATTCCACATGTCAGTGAAATGATATGGTATTTGTCTTTCTCTGACTGGCTTATTTCACTGAGCATAATGTCCATATGATTTTGATTCATATGATTCTGGTTCATATGTTCATATGATTTTTGTTCATATGATTCTTTTTGTCTATGTAGTGTCACATTAAATGATTTTTAGATGCTGCACCAATCTTGTTTTTCAGGAGTAAACCCCACTTTATCACAGTGGATGATTCTTTTTAATGCACTGCTGGATCCAGTTATATTTGTTGAGAATTTTAGCACCTTGGTTCATCAGGGATATCGGCCAATAATTCTTCCTTCCTTTCTCTCTTTCTTTCTTTCTTTCCTTCCTTTCTCTCTCTCTCTCTCTTTCTTTCTTTCTTTCTTTCTTTCTTTCTTTCTCTCTTTCTTTCTTTCTTTCTTTCTTTCTTTCTTTCTTTTCTTCCTTCCTTCCTTCCTTCCTTCCTTCTTTCTTTCTTTCTTTCTTTTTTCTTTCTTTCTTCGTTCTTCCTTCTTTCCTTCCTTCCTTTTTTCCTTCCTTCCTTCCTTCTTTCTTTCTCTTCCTTTCTTTCTTACTCTCTCTCTTTCTTTCTTTCTTTGTAGTACATTTATCTTATTTTAGAATTAGGATAATGTTGACTTTGTAAAACAAACTTTGGCCCTGGATAGTGTGACTGGGATGGTAAGAGTGTTGTCCTTATCTCTATATATATCAAATTAATAAATGTATCCTCAGATAAGTATTAAAATAAAATAATAAAATAAAATAAGCTTGGGAGTATTCCCTCTACTTCAATCTCTTGGAGCAGTTTGAGGATGGATGTTAGTGTTTTTTGTTTGTTTATTTGAATGGTTGGTAAAATTCACCTGTGAAGCCATCTGGTCCAAGACATTGCTTGGTAGTTTTTTGATTACTGATTTCATTTCACTAGGTTTAATCTGTCTGTTCTGATTCTGACTCTTCCTGATTCAATATTAAAATATTGTATGTTTCCAGGAATTTATCCATTTTGTCCAGATTGCCTGATTTGTTGGAATATAACTATTTGTAATATTTTCTTACAATTTTTTTGTTTCTTTGGTGTCATTTGTTATTTCTCTTGTTTAATTTCTGATTTTATTTACTTAAATCCTCTTTTTTTCTTGATGAGTCTAGTATAAAGTTTAGTCATCTTATTTATCTTTTTATTTATTTAAATAATTACTTTATTGTTGTTCAATTACAGTTGTCTGCATCCTCTCCACCCTTCCCCCACCCGCTCCAACCCCACCTCCCTTCTCTGCCTCCCTCCTCCCCCTTGGTTCTGTCCTTCTGTCCTCCATAGTAGTTCCTGAAAATCCTTCTCCCCATTATCCCCTCCCCCCTCGCCCCTGGCTACTGTTAGACTGTTCTTAATTTCAATGTCTCTAGTTATGTTTTGCTTGCTTTTTGCTTTTGTTGATTATGTTCCAGTTAAAGGTGAGACCATATGGTGTTTGTCCCTCACCGCCTGGCTTTCTTCACTTAGCATAATGCTCTCCAGTTCCATCCATGCTGTTGCAAAGGGTATAAGCTCCTTCTTCCTCTCTGCTGCGTAGAATTACATTGTGTAAATGTACTATAGTTTCTTGATCCACTCATTTGTAGATGGGCACTTAGGTTGTTTCCAGCACTTAGCTATTGTGAATTGTGCTGCTATGAACATTGGAGTGCATAGGTTCCTTTGAATTGGTGTTTCAGGGCTCTTAAGGTATAATCCCAGTAGTGGAATTGCTGGGTCAAAAGGCAGTTCCATTTTCAGTTTTCTGAGGAAATTCCATACTGTTTTCCATAGTGGCTGCACCAGTCTGCATTCCCACCAACAGTGCAGTAGGGTCCACTTTTCTTCACATCCTCTCCAAGAGTTATCTTTTCCTTTGTTGATGATGGCCATTCTGACTGCTGTGAGGTGGTATCTCATCATGTTTTTTTTTTTTAATATAGAAATAATTATTTATTGTTTATATCTCTTAAAGCCCAGCTGTGGGTCTGGCACACTGTTACTTCTGCCATCATTCAAAGTAAGCCTCGTGGTCAAGCCCAAGGTCAAAGGTAGAAAATTGCCCCACTCATGGTGGAGCCATGCTGAGGTTTTTTTTTTTTTTTCATCGTGGTTTTAACTTGCATCTGTCTGATGGCTAACAGTATTGAGCATCTTTTCATACATCTCTGGGCCCTCTGTATGTCCTTTTTCTAGAAGTGTCTGTTCATGTCTTTTCCACACTTTTTCATTGGATTTTTTGTCTTCCTGGACTGGAGTCATATGAGTTCTTTATATATTTTGGAGATCAAAACCTTGTCTGAGGTATTGGCAAATATGTTTTCCCATACGGTTGGTTCTCTTTTTATTTTAATACTATTTTCTTTAGCCCCACAGAAGCTCTTTATTTTGATAAGATCCCATTTGTTTATTCTTTCCTTTCTGTCCCTTGCTCTAGGGGACATACTGTTGAAGATGCTGCTGAGTGGAATGTCTGAGATTTTCCGACTGATGTTTTCCTCTATAACTTTTATGGTGTCACAAGATACATTTAAGTCTTTTATCCACCTTGAATTTATTTTTGTGTATGATGTAAGTTGGTGCTCAAGTTTTATTTTTTTGCATGTAGCCGTCCAGATGTCCCAACACCATTTGTTGAAGAGGCTATTTTTATTCCATTTTATGCTTCTGCCCCCTTTGTCAAAGATTAATTGCCTGTAGACACTTGGGTTTATTTCTGGGCTCTCTATTCTGTTCCATTGGACTATCTGTCTGTTTTTATGCCAGTACCAAGCTGTTTTGATTACAGTGGCCTTGTAATATAGTTTGATATCAGGAATTGTGATCCCTCCTGCTTTGCTCTTCTTTCTCAAAATTGCAGCTGATATTCGGGGTCGTTTATGGTTCCATATAAATTTTTGAAGTGTTTGTTCAATATCTGTGAAATATGCCATTGGTACTTTGATAGGGATTTCATTGAATCTATAAATTGCTTTGGGGTGTATGGACATTTTGATGATGTTGATTCTTCCAATCCATGAGCATGGTATATGTATCCATTTGTTTGTGTCTTTCTTGATTTCTCTCTTCAGTGCTGTGCAGTTTTCTGAGTACAGGTCTTTTACCTCCTTGGTTAGGTTTATTCCCAGGTATTTTATTTTTTTTTTTTTGTTGCTATATCAAATGGGATTTTTTATCCTGATTTCTGTTTCTGCTGTTTCACTGTTGGTATACAAAAGTGCCTTTGATTTCTGGATATTGACTTTATATCCTGCTGTTTTGCCAAATTCAATTATTAGATCAGGTAGTTTTTTGGCGGAGTCTGTAGGATTTTCTAAGTACACTATCATGTCGTCTGAAAACAACAGCAGTTTTCTTTCCTCCTTTCCAATTTGGATGTCTTTTATTTCCTTTACTTGTCTGATTGCTGTGGCTAAAACTTCCAATACTATGTTGAATAGAAGTGGTGATAGTGGACAATCTTGTCTTGTTCCTAATCTTAGTGGGAAAGATTTGAGGTTTTGCCCATTGAGTATGATGTTGGCTGTAGGTTTCTTACATATGGCCTTTATTATGTTGAGGAATGCTCCCTCCATTCCCACTTTGTGAAGTGTTTTTATCATAAAAGGATGCTGTAACTTATCGAATGCTTTTTCTGCATCTATTGATATGACCATGTGATTTTTGTCTTTGCTTTTGTTTATGTGATGAATTACATTTATTGTTTTGCAAATATTGTACCATCCTTGCATCCCTGGGATGAATCCCATTTGGTCATGGTGTATGATCATTTTAATGTTTTGCTGGATGTCGTTTGCTAATATTTTGTAGAGGATTTTAGCGTCAATATTCATCAGCAATATTGGCCTGACGTTTTCTTTCTTTGTTGTGTCTTTTTCTGTTTTTGGGATTAGGATGATGCTGGCTTCATAAAAAGAGCTTGGGAGTCTTCCATCATTTTGGATTTTTTGGAATAGTCTGTGAAGGATAGGGGTTGGCTCTTCCTTAAATGCTTTGTAGAATTCTCCTGTGAAACCATCTGATCCAGGGCTTTTGTGTGTCGGGAGTTTTTTGATTACTGCTTCAATTTCATCTGCTGTTATTGGTTGGTTCAGGCTTTCTGTTTCGTCTTTACTGAGTTTTGGAAGATTATATTTTTCTAAAAATTTGTCCATTTCTCCTAGGTTTTCTATTTCTTGACATACAGTTCTGCATAGTAGTGTCTTACAATCCTTTGTATTTCTGTGGCATCAGTTGTAATATCTCCTCTTTCATTTCTGATTGAGTTTATTTGGGTCCTCTCTCTTTTTTTCTTGATGAGCCTGCTCAAAGGCTTGTCTATTTTGTTTATCTTTTCAAAGAACCGGCTCCTGATTCATTGATCCTTAGAAGTGTCCTTTTAGTTTCTAAGTCATTGAATTCTGCTCTGATCTTGGTTATTTCCTTCCTTCTACTTGCTCTGGGTTGTCTTTGCTGTTGTTCCTCGAGTTCTTGTAGGCATAAGGTTAGGCTTTTTGTGTGAACGGTTTCTATTTTTTTTTAGGTAGTCCTATATCACTATGAACTTCCCTCTCAGGACTGCCTTCGCTGTGTCCCATAAGTTTTGGGTTGTTGTAAATTCATTTTCATTTGTTTCAAGGAACTTTTTGATTTCTTCCCTGATCTCGTCTTTGACCCATTCATTGTTTAATAGCATGCTATTCAGTATCCATGTTTTTGAGTGTTTTGGTTTTTTTCCTATGGGTTGGTTTCTAATTTCAGTCCCTTGTGGTCAGAGAAAATACTTGGCATGATTTCAATTTTTTTGAATTTGTTGAGGCTTGTTTTGTGTCCTATCATATGCTGTATCTTTAAAAATGCTCCATGTGCATTTGAAAAGGATGTGTATTTAGCTTCTTTGGGGTGAAGGGCCCTATATATATCAGTTAAGTCCATTTCTTCCAGGGCATTGTTCAATGCCACAGTATCTTTGCTGATATTTTGTTTGGAGTATCTATCCATTTTTGACAGTTGGGTGTTCAAGTCTCCTACTATAATTGTGTTGCTATCAATGTCTTTCTTTAAGTCCTCCAAGATTTTCTTCATGTATTTGGGTGCTCCTGTGTTGGGTGCATATATGTTTACAATGTTTATGTCTTCTTGGTGGATTCTTCCCTTGAGTATTATGAAGTGTCCTTCTGGGCCTCTCTTTATGGCCCTTTATTGCAGTCTATTTTGTCTGATACAAGTATTGCTACCCCGGCTCTTTTTCTTGTCTGTTTGCTTGGAAAATTTGTTTCTAGCCCTTCACTTTCAGTCTGTGTAAGTCTTTTGTTCTGAGGTGGGTGTTTTGTAGGCATCATATGTGTGGGTTGTGCTTTTTTATCCATTCAGCTCTTCTATGTCTTTTGATTGGAGCATTTAATCCATTTACATTTAAGATTATTTTTGATAGGTACTTGTTCATTGCCATTTTTTTTTGTATCTGTGTTCCCCTCTCTCTTTCCCTTCCTTTCCTTAAAGAAATCCCTTTAGCATCTCTTGCAAAGCTGGTTTGGTGGAGGTGTATTCTTTTAGACTTCTTTTGTCTTGGAAGCTCCTTATTTGGCCTTCTTCTTGATTGAGAACCTTGCTGGGTAGAGTAGTCTTGGTTGCAGGCCTCTGGTTCTCATTACTTGAAATATTTCTTGCCATTCTCTTCTGGCTTGGAGTGTTTCCATTGAGAAGTCAGCAGCTAACCTTATCGTGGTGCCCTTGTGTGTTACTTCTTGTTTCTGCCTCACTGCCTTTAAGATTCTCTCTTTGTCTTGGAATTTTGCCATTTTAATGATGCAGTGTCTTTTAGTGGGCCTGTTAGGGTTCCTTTCGATTGGGACTCTCTGTATTTCCTGGATTTGTGTGTTTTTTTCTCTCATCAAATTAGGGAAGTTTTCCATCATTACTTTTTCTAACAGGTTTTCTTCCCCTTGCTCCTCTTCTTCTCCTTCTGGTATCCCTAATATACGAATATTTTTACTTTTCATGTTTTCCTGCATTTTCCTTAATACCTCTTCATTCTTTCTGAGTCTCTTTTCCTTTTCTTTCTCTTTTTGAGTGTTTTTTTCTACCTTGTCCTCCAGCTCGCTGATCCGATCCTCTGCCTCATCAAGCCTGCTTTTGATTCCTTCTACTGTGTTCTTCAGTTCAGATATTGTATTCTTCATTCCCTCTTGGCCATTGTGAATAGTTTCTATTTCATTTTTCATGTTGACATAGTTTGCAGTGAATTCATTATATTTTCCCTGTAGTTTCTGATAAATTTCTGTGAGCTCATTGAGCTTCTCGAGCTTCTTGAGCTTCCTGATAACCAATGCTTTGAATTCAATATCTGATATTTGGCTTGCCTCTGTTTCATTTATCATTCTTTCTGGGGCTTCCTCCTTTCCTTTCATTTGGGTATTGTTTCTTTGCCTTCCCTTTGTTTATGAGACTCTTCTTGCTAGCTTCTGTTTCTTAAATTTATCTGTCAAGGTCTCTGGAGCAGCAAAGGTAATTTTTTGTCACTGTCTCTGTTTTTTGGGCTGACCCTTGTCTGAGTCCAGCTCTATTCTCTTCACAACACCAGGTTTTAATGTCTCACCATTCGATCTTTTAATTTCCCCTGTAGTCTTGGTCGCCAATCTTCTTATATGCTGGAATACAGCTGAATGATTGCTCTGCTTCTCAGAAAATCGGCCAGATGTCTCACCAGTGGGCAGAATGAAGCTGATCCTACTCCCTCCTATTCCGTCGCCATTTTCTCTCTCCTGTCTTATTTAGCTTCTCAAAGACCAAGCTCTTGGTTTTATTGATTTTTTTGTATTGTTTTATTGGACTCCATTTCATTTATTTCTGCTCTACTGTTGTAACTATGAAAAATTGTATTAGTGGAAATTATTACCCACCCCACCATTCTTTTGACATTCTTTCTGTAAATGCTGACTCTGATTAATATGTAGCTTGTAGATGAACAGCATGTTTATATAAGAATCCTAGAAATTAACTTCAAAATATACAGATTCTGACCTTCAATCATCTCAGCTCCAGGAGTTTTGCTGACCTTCAACTGTGGAGCCAGGGTGATGTAAAGCAAGGCTGACATGAGTTCAGGAAGACTAACCCAGGATGATGCACACTGGACCATCACTTGCCTTATCAGAATTGACTGTGCAAGTCTTCACTTAGAGAACTTTTCAAACCCCTTCCTTGATCTCTTTGTTCTATTCCCTTCTCCCTCCTTATAAAAACTTCTGCCTCTACTGAGATGTGGAGATGGGTTTTGAGACATGAATCTCTCATCTTCCAGATGGCTGGCATCTGAATAAACCACTTTCCTTTACATTAACACCTGCCTCTTGAGTATTGACTTTCTTAGTGGCAGGAAGCCAGATCTGTGTTTTGGTTACAATCTTTATTATTCCCTTCTTTTTTACTGACTTTGGGCTTTGTTTGTTTTTATTCTAGTTCCTTTAAGTATAAGAAAAGATTGTTTATTTGAGGGTTTTTAGGGATTTTTTTTTTGTTCTTTTTTTTTTTTTTTTTTTTGCTTCTTGAGGTGGGCCTGTATTGCTATGAATTTCTCCCTTAAGACTGCTTTCACTGTGTTCCATAAGATTTTGTGTTTTTGCTTTTTCATGTTCATTTGTTTTAAGATAATCTTTGTTTTCTTTATTGTTCTCACTGTTAACCCATTCATTATTTAGTAACATGTTACTTAGCCTCCATATCTTTGTGTATTTTTCAGTTTTTTTCTTGTGATTGATTTCCAGTTTCACAACAATATGGTCAGACACTTGACATGATCTCAATCTTATTAAATTCAAGACTTGTTTTGTGTCCTATCAAGTGTTATATCCTAGAAAATGTTCCATGTGCACTCGAAAACATAATAAATTCTCCTTCTTTGGGGTGAAATGCTCTGAAGATATCAATTAAATCCATCTGATCTAGAGTGTCATTTAAAGTTGCTGTGTCCTTGTTGAATTTATATCTGGAATATCTGCCCACTGATGTCAGTGGGGTATTAAAATCTCCTACTATGACCAAATTACTGCCAATCTCTCCCCGTATGTCCATCAAGACTTGTTTTACATATTTAGATGTTCCTATGTTGGATGCATAAATACTTACAAGTGTTATATTTATTGGATTGATCTCTTTATCATTATGCAGCAATCTTCTTTATCTCCTACTGTAGCATTTCTTTAAAAATCCACTTTGTTAGATATAAATATTGCTATCCCAACTTTTATTTTTCATTTCCATTTGCATGAGATATCTTTTTCCATCCCTTTACTTTTAGTCTGTATTTTTTTTGTTCTGAGGTGGGTCTCTTGTAGTCAGCATATGTATGGGTCTTGTTTTCTTATTCATTCAACTACCCTATGTATTTTAATTAGAGCACTTAAGCTATTTACATTTGAAGTGATTATTGATAGGTACATATTTATTGCCATTTTATTCTTGTCATTTTTTTTTTACTTATAGGCATTGGGTTGGTTCTAGTTGCTATTATAGGCTTTTTAAAATGTGTCTCTTATTTTATATATATATATATATGTATATATGTGTGTGTGTATATATACACATATATACATATACATATATATGTATACACACATACAAATTCACATATATAAAATTCATTCATATATATTCATTCATATATATAAATTCATATATATTCATATATATGTGTATATATATATAAAAGAATTTCTCTCGATATATGCCTAGAGGGTTTGCTGGGTCAAAGTATATGTGAATAGGCAACTGTACATTTCCTTTCCATTCCATGGATGCCTGTTTTTCATAGAGCTTTCCCAAATTGTTTAACACCACATTTTATAAGTTCCAAAATGCACTTTTTCACATTTAAAATTTTCTGAAATAGGAATATTCTTACAACCCATGGTGTATTATGATTTAATTGCTGGCATTTTTCTTTCTGAGTTATATGTAAAATAGTAATTTGCTTTAAAATCAATAATATTTTTGATTCAATGAATATGATAGCTTTCACAAAAACAACTCTTTCACACACTTACCTTGTCATTCACACACTTCAACAGTTTGCAAAATGTTAAATTCTATAGTTAAAATAGCAAGTACAACTGGCATAAACAATTATGGGAAAGAAGACAACTGACTCTTGGAAAGCATACAAAATTTGTGGCAGGAGCAGAGATAAGCAGTAAAGAGGAGCACTATGGGGCAGAACTTACCTCTTACGGGTATCAGCCAGGATGAACCAAGGAGAGAAGGGAGATAGTGTCCATTTGTAAGATGGTTAAATAAAGATTGGTAGAGAAAGCTTCCATGAAAACCCTTCAGGTGGCTTCCCCCAATACAAAGCTCTTATCTGTCCCTTTTTACAAGTCTGCCTGAGAAACACTAGGCCACCTGGCCTGGAAGGCAGCTCAGCACCAGATAGCTTTCCTTGCAAAGGAAATCTGTTCTTCCCTGGACTATTTCAGTGAGCTTGGACCATTAACAAATTATCTTCCAGGTAAAACACTTTCACTTCCTATTCCATTCCTTGGAATACCAGGAAAAGTAATAACATCAAAAAAGGGGATATTACTGGATCTTCAACGAAACCTGTTTTTCTTCTTTGAAGAAATCAGGAGGTCAGTTTGGCCTTAGACCTATTTTTCTTCTTTGAAAATAAGATGTTATGAGAGATTTTGGGGGGTAAACTTTGGCTCATTTAGTTGGGCATCATCCTGCAAACAGAGAAATTTTTATTACTTACATTAGCTTCCCATTCCCAAAGAGCTGTGGTAAATTGAGTAAGCAGGACGGACCAAAGTGCTCTGTATTGGTGGTTCTGGGATGAGTGTTTCAATCTTCCAATTTGAGGATATACATTTGTTTTGTAATTTCCAACTCAGGAAGGCAGCATTGTACTTAAGAATGTGTGCCCAGGATCTGGCCAAGATGGAGGCATGGGTAGAAATGCTTCCCTTCCTCATACAACCAAAAGAAGGATAAAAACTAATCTACAAACAAGAAACAACCAGAAGTACCAGAAAATCAAATTGCATGGAACTCTGACAACCAAGGAGTTAAAGAAATATTCACCCAGACTGGTGCATGGAGACAAAGAAATAAGGCCCAAATGAAAGAACAGATCAAAACTCCTGAAAAAGAGCTAATTGACAAGGAGACAGCCAACCTATCTGATGCAGAGTTCAAAACACTGGTAATCAAGATGCTCACAGAACTGATTGAGCTTGGTCAAAAAATGAAAAAAAAAAAAAAAAAAAGCAAATGAAACATACCCAAAGTGAAATAAAGCAAAATATACAGGGAACCAACAGTGAGGGGAAGGAAACCAGGACTCAAATCAATGATTTGGAACAAAAGGAAGAGATAAACATCCAACTGAAACAGAATGAAGAAACAAGAATTCAGAAAAAATGAGGAGAGGCTTAGGAAACTCTGGGACACTTTAAATGCTCTAATATCAGAATCATAGGGGTGCCAGAAGGAGAATAACAAGAGCAAGAAGTTGAAAACTTATTTGAACAAATAATGAAGGAAAACATCCCCAATCTGGAGAAGGAAATTGACTTCCTGGATGTCTAGGAAGCCCAGAGAGTCCCAAAGAAATTGGACCCAAAGAGGAACACACTAAGGCACATCATCATTAAGTTACCCAAGATTAAATGTAAGGAGAGAATCTTAAAAGCAGCAAGAGGAAAAGAGAGAGTTACCTACAAAGGTGTTCCCATAAGACTATCAGTGATTTCTCAAAAGACACCTTACAGGCAAGAAGGGGTTGGAAAGAAGTATTCAAAGTCATGAAAAGCAAAGACCCACGTCCAAGATTACTCTATCCAGCAAAGCTATCATTTAGAAGGGCAGATAAAGTGCTTCCCAGACAAGGTCAAGTTAAAGGAGTTCATCATTACTAAAACCTTATTATATGAAATGTTAGAGATTTATCTAAGAAACAGAAGATAATAAAAAATATAAACAGTAAACTGACAACAAGCTCACAACTATCAACAATTGAACCTAAAAAAATGAAAACAAAAACTAAGCAAACAACTAGAACAGGAACAGAATTTAAAAAATGGACATCATATGGAGGGTTTTCAGTGAGGAAGGAGAGGGGAAGGATGAGGAGGAAAGGTATAGAGAATAGGAAGCATAACTGGTAGGCATAAAATAGACAGGAAAAGGTAAAGCATGGTATAGGAAACAGGGAAATCAAAGAACTTACATGTATAACCCATGGACATGAACTAAGGGGGGATGTTGGAGAATTTGGGGTGCAGGATAGTAGGGGGACAAAAGGAGAAAATTGGTAAAATTATAATATCATAATCAATAAAATATACTTAAGAAAAAATAATGTATTCCCAGAAACAAGAGAGTCCCTGTTCCTATCCTGGCTATACCACTCACCTGTTCCTCACTTGTGCTGAACCCATTGTACTTTTGCAAGGATTACTCATGATCATTCTTTCCAGGTCTTTTGCATGATGCCTGCATGTGTAGGCACCTAATAAATGTCACCATAATTATCATGATTTATTTTTCATACACATAAGTGAAGTGGGGACACTAGCTACTAATACTCCAAAAAAGAAACTTGCTTGTCACAGTGATTAGGAGCAAAACAAGAAAGTTTGGCATACTGCCAACACTTTCCCTATAGTTTTCAGTTTCCCTTTTCTAGGAATAGAAGCAGAAATAATAGGAAAAATGTCACTTGGCAGATAATCTTCCCTCTTCCAGTTTTGTTTTATTATTATTTTCCTTCAGGCATTACATCAAAAAATGAGAAAAAAACATTTTATAAAACTTCTTAGCTCAAAAAATTAAAACCACATTTCTCTGTGGCCTCTGACTTTGTACAGATGGCTTTGGCTTCCATACCAGGAGCAGTGCACTTTCTTTCCTTCACTGAGCATTGTGACACATCTAGGGCTCACCAGGAATGCTGTATTGAGAGCATAAGTGGAGGAGGGAGGCCCAGGGCTGATGTGTGAGATAGATTCAGTCAAGCTTGAATAAAATAGTATATGCAGTGGCCCTTTTCAAATAGGTGTTCTGCAAATTACTTGAAATCATATGGTTCAAGAAAAGGCATTCAAATGAGTTATAAGAATCAATTATGATGTTATCACTTCATGCATATATTAGTATTTAACCCTTACAGTGACACTATAAGGGATCTTTATTATAATACCTCACTAAACAAAGAAAGGAACCGAGGCTTAAAAAGTTGAATTATTTGTCCAAAAATACAGAGCAATCAAGGTGCAGAAATAGAGCTTTAAACAACAATTTCACAGTATCTGGTCTTCCACTTCCAAGAGCTTAAGACATATTAGAAGAGACCTCAGTTATATAAATTCAAATCCCCACTACTTCTTTATTAAGATTAAAAATAATTAGTTATGCTATTTGAAGCCACAAAAGAAGGAAAGGAAAGAGAGAGGAAGTAGGATGGAGGGGGAAAGAAGAGAAAGAAAAGAAAAGATGATAAAAAGAAAATGAGTGGCACTATGGCATCTGGTATCTCCACTAAAGAAATGTTTTTGTATTCCCTTAAACCATGAGAAAAGACCCAGCTCCTTATCATAAGCTATCTGGATGAAACAGCACAGGCCTCACGTGGCACACACACACAAATTTTTCAGTATAATCCCCTTTAAATATCTTTTCTTCTCCCTGAAGATTTGAAGTCAGGCAACTGCTAAATAAGACCCCTGCGTCTTTCTGTAGAGTTCTGTGAGTGCCACTTTACCCTACTCTTTCTTTTGCACAGCAGGATCAGACACCCTGGCCTCCACAGAAACATGATATTTTCACCTGTAATTTTCCCTCCAGAAATTGGATTGAACAGTGTCATCCATCATCTTACATATAAGGCCCTTCAAAATAAGCTGCTTCCTTAAAAATAAACTTTAAATAAGAAGAGCTTCATAATAAAGGAAGCATAGTTGGTCTTAGAAAAAAATGGAATTTCCTATGGAAGCTAGAAACAGAGATAAGGCATCAGAAGACTGTGGGACATTCAGGAGGACTTTAAATCCCAAGTTAAGATAAGAGACATAGAAGGGTGGATGTTGGCCATGTCCAGGAAGAGATTAAAGCACCTTGCCTTTAAGAAAATCTGTAGGGGTGTGTGAGAAAGGGAGGTTTCCTCCACCACCAACTTCTGTATCTTGCATTTACTCTAATCAGTGAATGGATATAGGTCATGTTTGGTATATGCATTTGAATTTTGAGGAACATGGTGCTGGATATGTGGCCCTGCTCAGCACCCTGGAACTGTCCTGTTCTTTGGGAGCTTAAGTATCCATGGGAGTTTAGGTAGACATGGGAGGACCATGGCATTTGGGGAAGATCAGTAACACACAATGTTCTGATGCCAAGTTAGGGTCCCTCCCACTGTACTAAAGCTGTCTATAACATTAGCTTGGTGAGTCAAACAGCTCAACTCTTGAAGACATCGAAAACTCTAGGAGGTAAGCCACATACTTGTGGGTTCTTAATATTTTGATGGTTTGGCTGTTGTGCAGACTTTATTAAATGCAGATCTACACACACACTTATGCATGCAAATAGCTCTAAAAAGAATTTTTCTGAATATCAGAAGATATTTTGGCCTAGGACCTATGTCCCCTCAGCATGCTGACTGAGTGAGAGGGAGGAGGGGAAATGATTAGACTTTCCTAGTTTATTTAAGCTTGTTAATCAGTGCCATGGAACTATTGTGCTAGGAAATGCCATCTCTGCCACTTCAGTCCCTGTCATCATAAAAATCTGAAGAGTTTAACACATAGAAAATCCCTGGTGACTTCAGTGGCTTTCACAAAAATTCTGTAGCTTTACCATTTTTCAGTTTGATGAATTAGGGATGGTAACATTCTGTTGGGATATATCCCCTCCATTTGCTAGATTTGGAACATAGCACGTTGAAGACTCAAGAAATGCTTATTGAATGACTGACAGAGTGAATGTATATGAGTGAGTGAATGGAATAATGCAGGAGTGCCTGGGTTCCAATACTTTCTGTGAAGTGATATTGGCTGTGGCCATAAACCTCACAGTTCCCCAAGGATAAGAACAATCATTTCAAAGACTTTGCAAGATGAGCTTCGGCCATGGTCCTTGGCTAGAGGCTAGAGATGAGCTTCCAGTCCCTCAGTGATTGTGCTTCCTTTTCTGATTGATGTCACAGTAAAGTTGCTGATGAAAATGGGGCCCTTCCACACCTCAGTGGCAGAGGCCGAACAACTGCCACTCCCCCGCAGCCTCGGCAGCAGCCCCCTGCATGACCAGACTGGATTGCTATGAGGAAGGAGGAGGTGCCCCATGCAGAGTAGAGCGGCAGGGCTCAGAGAGTTAGCAGTCCCCAGAAAGACTTAACTCAGTGGGGGAGCTGACCTATTCTGAAGAGACTTTGAGAGTGCTTAGCATCTAGGACAGCAAAGAGGAAGGTGGTGTGTAAGTTGCCCTTAATTGGTGCACCTCAAGGACAGCACAACTGGTAAATTTAAGGCATCAGCCTGATGCAGAAGGGCAGTGGAGGCCTGGCAGTGAACTGAGAAACTGTGCTGGTAGCTGGGCAACTGTGAATATTGTGTCCCAGACCTGGCCCCCATACTCACAAAACCATAGGAACAGAGAAAATCAAAACCCAACCACCCTTAGCCTGTGGCATCCAGGAAGACCAGCAGAACTCCCTTGGACGGTTTAAAGTCACCAAGAGGCTTTCCTTCTTTTTTTCCCCCTACTTTCCCCCCGCCCCCAAATGAGACAATAAGACCTGGAGCAATGAAAGGTCCAGAGTCACACCCAAAGAGGGATCACAATGCTAATCCCAACAACTGAGAAACAAACAAATTTCACATAGCTAATCCAGAGAACTTGCAAGTTATTATTTATTTGTATTATTATTATTTTACTTCTTTTATTTTATAAGTATTTTTAATTTCTCTTCTTTCTGTTTAGTTTTCTTCATTTTATTTGTTTGTTTACTTGCATTATTTGATTGGTTTTCCTTGTTCTCTCTTTCACGGAGTATTTTTAATTTTCCTTCTTTTACTTCACTTGTATTCCAATAGCACACTACTCTAGGTCATATATTTCTTATTCTTGTAATTCAGATCACATAGATTCTGTCATATGATTGTTGTTCCAGTATTATTGTAAATAAGTGTTGTTCCATACCATTGTAAATACTACATAGCACCCCTCCCAGACTGTTGTGGTTAAATATTCTCTCACATACTACACATATTCTCTATCCTTTACTCTTACTATGTCTCATAATCTGACTCACCATAAACTCACTGTTTTCTGGATTTCACTCACAATCCTTCCCTCCTCTAACAAGAGTCCTATCTCTCTTCTACTCTTTCTAAAAAGTGGTTGGTTGGGAGAAATATCATGGTTAACACTAAACTTATACAAAGGAACCCCTATCTCTTCTATACTTGTTCATATTTTAAATCCCATAGAATACAGTCCTGCTGTCTTAATCCATTTTGCCATTCTCCTGCAACTGATCACATAAAAAAGTAGGTAAGAGCTATGAATACCAATATACCTACTGGAAGAGAGAACCCACCAACAAAGGAACCACCAACAGATAATAAAGAACAATGGCAGATGAGTGAATAGAAGCTACACATTGATGGACCACCCATGAACACCTCCACTCAGGACCAATCTGGAAGTACAACTAAATGGTGAAGAAATTACCTCGAACAAACACCTGACCGATAGTGAGAGAGAAACCTCAAAACCTTGGACAGACAAAAAACCAAGCTTTGACACAACCTTTCCGCACCTGCACAACAGCATACAAGATCAGGTGGGTGGAATGACCCTCAGTTAACCAGCTGGAGGGAATGACCCACCAAAGAAAAAACTAGCAACAATCAAAACCGAATTACATCCAGAGGGCCAGCATAAAATCTAGCACAAGACCAGGAAGTTCAGGAAATCAAGGAGACTGCACCACTGAATCTCACATGTCTCCTACCATAGTCATTCACACCACAACCCTAGGGAGTTAGAACAGATCAGTTTAAGAAGCAGAGGCTAACAAGAAGAGTCTCATAAACAATGGAGAGATGAAGAAACAAAACCCACATGAAAGGAAAGGAGGAAGCCTCAGAAAAAATGCTAAATGAAACAAAGGCAAGTCAACTATCAGATATCGAGTTCAAAGCAATTGTTATAAGGAACCTCAATGAGCTCACAGAGAATTACCAAAAAGTACAGGGAAACTTTGATGAACTCACTACAAACTATATCAATATGAAAAAGGAAATAGAAACTATCAACAAGGGTGAAGAGGAAATGAAGAATACAATTTATGAATTGAAGAACACAGTAGAAAAAATAAAAAACAGGAAGAAAGATGGCGGCGGAGAAGGGAGAAGCGTGATCGCTATCCTCCGGCCCACTGGCGGGATATCGGGCCGATTTTCTGAGGAGCAGAGCGATCACCCAGCTGTATTCCGGTGTGGGGGAAGATTGGAAACCAGGACTGCGCATAAAACTGAAAGATCAGCCGGTAGGGAGACTGCTTCGGAGGGAAGGGGTCACT
>PVJI01011432.1:38718-56170 GCA_004026765.1 Micronycteris hirsuta | reverse complement strand
TTTGTACATGAAGATGCAAAAATATAATACTGCGTGTAAATATCTTAAGGGGTAAAAATCATGAAAAGTTTAGAATTGAAGCCTATTGTTTCTCTTTTCCAAGTCCCCACACTCTCAAATTCTTTAAGGAAGAATAGGCTATGACTTAGTCAAAGTCAAGGATATCGATTAGGTCATACTTTTAAAAACTGTGTCTCTGGCAAAGGCCCCTGAATGTTCCTTTAGCTAAGTTAGAAAAAACATAATGTGTACAGATAAGACGATGTTTTACCAGGCCAAACAAAATAAGTTTGTGCCAAGGAACTGGTAACTTCAGCAAATCAGAGAGATTTGCATGAGAAATCATTTCTTAGAAACACCTTGAGGATTAAGTTTTCACTAATTCTCTTTTCACACTGAAGAAATTCCTTTAGCTATTTTAGGTAATACAGATTCTCAGGGGAAAAGAAAATGAATTATACCACACAATCACCATGATCTTGGAATATCTTTCTTACACTTCACAATCTTGCTTTTCAGCACCTACAGTTTTTTAAGATTTTATTTTTCAGAGCAGTTTCAGATTTACAACAAAATTGAGAGAGAGGTACAGAGAGATTTCCCATATAGCCCCAGCTCCAACACATGCATAGCCTCCCTGTGACCAACATCACTTGTCACTGTGGTACAGTTTTGTTTTTTTTTTAACCAGGGATAACCCTGCGCTGCCATGTCATAATCACCCAAAGTCCACAGTCTACCTTGGGTCCGTTCTTGGTGTTCTCTATTCTATGGGTTTGGACAAATGTATAATGACATATATCTATCACCATAATAACATACGGGCACTTTGCACTGCCCTGTGGTCCTCTGTGCTCTGCCTGTTCATATCTAGCACCCCTGCCTCTGGAAACCACTGCTATTTTTACTGTCTCCACGGTTTTGTCTTTTTCAGGTCATCATATAGCTGGAACCATGTAGTGTGTAGCTTTTCCATATCGGTTTCTTTTACTGAGGCATATGCATGTAAGTTTCCTTCCATGGCTTTTTTATGGCTTGATAGCTCATTTCTTTTTAGTGTTGACTAATAGTCCTTTGTCTCGATGTGCCAGTTTATTTATTCATTCATTTACTGAAAGACATCTTGATTGCTTCCAAGTTTTTATGAATAAAGCTGAAATAAACATCCATGTGCAGGTTTTTGTGTGGACATAAGTTTTCAGTTACTTTGGGAAAATAAAAAGAAGTGTGACTGCTAGATTGCATGGTAAGAGCGTGTTTAGTCTTGAGAAACTGCCAGGCTGTCTTCCAAAGTGGGCATACCATTTTGCATTCCCACCAGCAACTTATGAGAGTTCCTGTTGCCCCACATCCTCTCCAAAATTTGGTGTTGCTGGTGTTCTGGATTTTGGCCACTCTAATAGATGTGTAGTGACATCTCACTGTTGTTTTAATTTACAGATCCCTGGTGACATATGATGTAGAGCATATTTTTTGATGCTTAGCTGGTGACATGTCTGTTAAGGATTTTGACCCATTTTTTAATTGGGTTGTTTTCTTATTCTTGAGTTTTAAGAGTTCTTTGTACATGATGAGTAACCGTTCTTGATCAGATGTGTGTTTTGCAAATATTTTCCCCCAGTCTGTGGCTTGTTTTCTAATTCTCTTAATACAGTCTTTTGCAGAGCAGAAGTTTTTAATTTTAAGAAAGTCTATCTTATCAATTATTTCTTTCATGGATTGTGTCTTTGGTGGTGTATCTAATAAGGCATCAACGTACAAAAAATCAGCTAGGTTTTCTCCTATGATATCTTCTGAGAGTTGTATAGTTTTGCATTTTATATTTAGGTCTGTGATTCATTTGAGTTAAGTTTTGTAAAAGGTATAAGATCTGTGTCTAGATTCATTTTTTCCATGTGGATGTCCAGTTGTTACCGCACCATTTGTAGAAGAGACTCTCTTTGCTCCGTTGTATTACCTTTGCTTCTTTGTCAAAGATACTTGACTGTATTTATGTGGGTCTGTTTCCGGCCTCTCTATTCTGTATTATCAGGCTATCCTTCCACAGATACTGTACTGTCTTGGTTATGGTAGCTTTATAATAGGTCTTGACATTGAGTAGCGTCCGTCCTCCAACTTTGTTTTTGACCTTCAATACTGTGTTGGCTATTCTGGGTCTTTGCTTCTCCGTATAAGTTTTAGAATCAGTTGGTTGATATCCACAAAATTACTTGCTGAGATTTTGATTGAGAATCTGTAGATCAAGTTGGGAAGAACTGACATCTTGACAATGCTGACTCTTCCTAACCATGAACATTGAATCTACATTTACTTAATTCTTTGATTTTAGAATTCTGATCATCAGAATTTTGTAGGTTTTGTGTTATATAGGTATTATACATATTTCATTATATTTATACCTGGGCATTTTATTTTGAGGGGCGCTAATATAAATGATATTGTGATTTTAATTTCACATTCTACTTGTTCATTGTTAGTATGTAGGAAAGCAATCAACTATTGTATGCTAACCCTGCATCCTGCAGCCTTGCTGTAATCTATTACTAGTTCTAGTTTTTTTGTTGCTTCTTTCAGATTTTCTTCTAAGATGATTATGAATCCAGGAAGAAACACAGTTTTATGTCCTCTTTCCCAGTCTCCATACCTTTTGTTTCCTTTTCTTGCCTTATTGCACAGCAAAAACTTCCAGTACAGTGTTGAAAAAGAGTAGTGAGAAAACATCCTCACCACTTGATCTTAGTGGTAAACCTTTGGGTTTCTCAACATTATGGTGTTAGTTCTAGGGTTTTTGTAAGTAGTCTTTATCAAGTTGAGAAACTTCCCCTCTCTTCCTAGCTGAGAGTTTTTATCATGAAATCGATGTTGGATTTTTTTGCATCTATGATATCATATGTTGATATGATCATGTGATTTTTCCTTTTTAGTCTGTTGATGTGAGATTTATATTAATGGGTTTTCAAATGCGGAGCCAGTCTTGCATACCTAGGATGTATTCTACTTGGTTGTGGTGTATAATTCTTTTTATACATTTTTGGGCAGCACCTACAATTTTATCATGTTTTCTTTGCAATTTTTCTTCAGGCATGTTTAGATATCTTTGTTCCTGAGCTCAGTAGTGCTCAGTGACTCAAGAGGTTCAGACCATCAGTGAGTTCTATGGTGGCTTAAATGTGACAGGAAGCAAAATAATTTTCCCCAGCAGTTCCATTGACCCTCTGCACACTCTAGGAATCATAAAGAATATCAATGAAGATTTGGCTGCTATGCCAATGAGAGGTATTACAGCTATAACTACTCAATGATCCATAAAAGAGATAAAACATCAAGATGTATTAATAGATTGCATTCAATACTATTATTGACAAGGAACACAAAATGCCTCTAAGCAGGTGATCAGTAGGCAATTTAGTGTTCATTAGTATTTCATCATCATGCTTATATCTAAAACTTAACACCTTAAGAAGATATTTTCAGCACATCTAAGAATGATGCATATAAAATGAAGGATTTGTTTCGTGTTTTCTTTATTGCTTTTCTTTCAAGAAGTTTATATAGTTTCAGATAATCAAGTGAGATGAAGACATTTTTCTTTTGTGAAACTTACTGCTTATCAAAATAAGTTATTTTGGGTAAGAAGTCTGAAGGTTAGGTCAATGATGTGTGCAACTGCACACCTGTTTAGTTCCCAGAGCAGCAGGCTCACCTGGAAGACGAGAATTCTCCATGCGATCAAGTGTATGTGCTGGGATTACCGCAACTGGTTTCAAAATAATCTCAATGATTTATTTTTAGTACTGGAGAAAATGTGTATTCCCACTGCAGAATCAAAATCTGTTGCTTATTATGCTAATGTGATATTTACAGAAGCCATCACCATGGTTTCCAGCTCAAAGTCCTTCATAGCCTTAAGACTGGGTCAATGAAAAAATAGCCTCAGAAGCACACAACTCTTAATAATAATAATAATAACAACAATAATAATAATAGCTTTCTTAAATAATAGAAAAAAGTGTCAAGGAAAAACACTATTGGTAGTGGAAATGTGGTAAACATATCAACTGTAGAAAGAGATTCAAATGTTAACTATGGTTACTCTTAGGTGTTTAGGAATTTGATCATCAGTGAGTAATAGGGTTTTTATCCAGAAAAGTATATTTACTGAAACTACTGTTCTGTTTGACATTTCCTCCATGCTTCTATATTTTATAATAATCAACACCAAGTGGAGCAAAAGCTTACCACTTTCTATCCAGAAATTCTTTCCTTTGTGATAATATTATTACATCATATTCTCAAGCTTACCTTTTGTTCAGTAATATTTTTGGCTGTTAACATTTGCAGTAATTTGGGGATCTTCTGCAGAACAATTAGTTCTGGATGAAACTCTGTCCTGTCCCTGACGGCAGCGGGATTGAGCCTCAGTGTCCACGTGGAGCAGCGTGTTACCATGACTACCTGATTTGCTCCATATATCACGCCAGCAAGCTGGAGATAACTTTGTAGAGGTGAAAAGGCAGCAGAGGCATGCTCGGCATCTCTCAGTCCTCTGACAGTGATTTTAAGTGTACTTTAATTTGTTGATTATGTATTGTTACCTTCAGAGCATCATTCCAGTTCATACATTCTCAACAGGGACAGTGTTGCCCCCAGGGGAACCATTTGTTCTTGAGGAGTAAAACATTTTACTCTCATATGCATGAAGCACACATACACGTGCCCTACAGAAACAGATACACGGTATATCTGTGCTATTAAAACTTCTGGGCTGGGGGACAATGAGTAGAAAAGAATGTTTAAAATGGCCCCTAAGAGGGCAATGATAAGAAAAAAAGCTGAGAAAGACTGCTCTAGTCGCATTCAAAGGGACCAATTCTAGTCGCATTAAGATATTTGTATTTGTCCTTCTCAGGCAGATACATGGCTGCAAAGCTGTCAATAATATTTTAGTACCACAATTATTTTTAATATTATTAGGTTGTTTTAAAAAATTCTTTCTGTGGTACCTATTCTGCTAGCTTGGCATTTACCGTTTAGCTGTGATTATCTTTCTGTAAATTTATGCCATTATGGATTGATTTCAGAAATTGTCAATTTTTTACTTAAATACTATAATTTAATTTAATGTTCATTTAAAACAAAAGACAATAAAGCCTGTAATATTGTAGATATATATTTAAAAAATCCTTATATTCTTTCTATGTCATTTAAATGTTAATTATTCATTGAACAGGTATTTATTAGGCAACTACTATCTCTGTGTACAGAGATCCAGCAGTAAAAAAAAAACATTACTTTTCTCTGTCTTCATGGAGAGGATAAATGAGCATTAAAATACTAATTATACAATTAGTAATTTCATTACAATTCTTATACAGTTTGTAAGATCAAAGAGTAAATACTCAAATACATTACATGAGAGAGCATATATTATAAAGATTTGGTCTTCTTGGGAAGTCAAAACTACTTCATGAAAAAAACATTTCAGCTGAGATCTAATGGATGCAGAGGCAAGGAGAGAGGAGAGGGAACGAGGGAATGAAAGGCACGAGGGTTCCGAGCAGAACTGAGCGTCGCTCTTGGAGGAACCGGCGATGGGTGTGGCCTGAAGGGAGCCACTAGGGGGAGCTGTGCAGGAGCCAGACTGGTGGACCCTGGGCCAGATAATGCAGGGGTTTGTGAGCTGTTTTCATGATTTGGAGAAAATATCCAAACAGAAATGGAAGGTGATTTTACAGTTTTAAGTAAGCGAGTGGATTAGTATGAAGTGCATATTGAGATGCATTCTGACTATATTGCAAAATTTTAGCTGGAGGAGTGTGGGTGTGGAACTCTGGTCAAAAGGCTTTTGTGTAAACCTGGTAGGGTGACTGCAGTAGAGATAAAATGATATTTAGAAATCGGTGATTAATTGGCTATCAGACGTGAAGAAACTAAGAGGCTTGGGTTCCTACTTGTGCAGCTTGGAGGCCTGGAACATTCCTGCAAAGGCATGCCCTGAGGCTGAATGGGCCTGTGTTATCTCTGGATGGTCAAGGCTGGGGCGGTGGTCTGCAGAAGGGCCTGGAGAAGATTAGGAGCCTTGTTCTGAATACATTAACTTTGAGGTGCCCGTGAGATAGTTATGTGGTAAAACTGAGTAGCTATATTGGATATACCACTTGCCTGGACTCAGAAGTGAGTTCTGAGCTGGAGACAAAATTTAAAGTGTGTGATTGGACAACTGGAGTCCCAGGCATGGATGACACAGTCTTGGAAAAGAATATCGAGGAAGAAGACACTTGGGCCTAGCAGTGAAGCTTGTGCTATTCTAACATTAAAAATTCAGCCAAAGAGATGAAGAGGGGGCGGGCAGTTACTGGAAAGCCAGGAGTGCTACATTACCAGAGAAGAGAGCACAGCAGTGTGGGGGGCGTCGGCTGGATGCAATGTCACTGGGGTTCCAGGGTCTATGAGAATGGCAGAACAGCCATTGGATTTGGTGACTGGGGTCTCTGTCATCGAGAGCTATTCTGGTGGAGTCTGTGGAGGTGAGAGTGAAGTACACAAGACAGAGCAGCTGAGGAAGCAGAAACAGCATGCACAGATACCCCAACCGTGAAGGGCAGTGGGAAGAAAGAATGGCCGCCGGAGAGGGAAGTAACAGTGAGGAGGAAAACCGCACCACGAAGGGAAGACTGGAGAAGAGCAAGGGCAGCCTGCACGCGGAGGACTGACCTTCCGAGGTGGAGCGGGCTCTCTGTTCCACAGACGGGAAGAAGTTAAGGCTGTGGGAAAATGCATTAAGTCTACAGGCTTAGTTGCAGGACTTTGAGAGAGTTCACCAGTAAGATATTTCTAGCCCAAATCAAGAAAAGTCTCAAATTCTTGCTACCTAGTCCTTAAACTTACCTGTATCTTCCAGGTCAAGGCAAAAAGACATCCAACCAGTACCCTTCATACTTCCACTCCAGGGACCCAGAAAGTTCTCACTCTCACTCTATCTTGTAGTGAAGAGGTCATTTCGGTGGCTAATGAAAACAGAAAGTAGCACTATCATTCTGGTGTCTTCCAGAGATAAAGCCCTAATGTAAATTCTTGGTGGGGAAGGTGAATGCCTTATCCAAAGCTCATAATTGTCTTGCTCCTTTTGGCTGAGGGATTACAAATTCAGTGCCAAGTATATTTCATGCCCTTTCTTTCCTCAAAGAGTGTACAGCCCAAATGCAACCCCAACAGGACAAGATTGGTACTTTGTTCTTCCTTTTTTCTTGCCTGGGCAGATCTGCCAAAGATAAAATCATCTCTTAATGGGAGATTACAATTCTTTTAGGGATTAATTCAATTGAAATGTCAGAGTCTGGGGAGGCGTTTCTTTAGCACCTCAACTCAAAAGAGAAGTAGTATTTAAGTAGGCTCAGATTTCATGTCTGGAGGGCTAGGAGCTTTAGGGTTTCAAGTGTCAGAGGTGCTTGCAGGAAATGGCAGGCTTTAGGAGGTTTTCTGGTTCTCTGCTCTCTCTCCAGAAAGGCTTTTTGCCCCGTTCCCACCAAGATGAATCAGATAATGTTAAGATCTGAATCACACTCTTATGGACACACCCAGGTCGCAGGCGCTCAGGGTGGCTGCAACACAGGCTCGTTTGCTGTGACTGCCGTTTCTTTCCCACCCCAGAGGGATTATGTGATTCAAGAGCCTGTGATGTGTAGTAACATCAGACAGACCTTCACATCGCTTCTAAATAGCACGTATAATGTAAGTTACATTTGTTATTCACAAATAATAGGACTACTTTATTCATAAGATGGCGAGTGCACAACACTTGGTATAGATACAGAGCAAGGGCTCACTAAGGGGAAACTGAGGAAGAACAGACAAAGACTTGGGAGAGGCACCTATAGTGGGTCAACAACAGTGTATGATCTTTCCTAGGTGTAGAGTTATGTCCCCATGCCAACCTTTTATATCCTACTTCTGAATCAGAACCCAGCAGTAAATTTTAGGATTCAACATATTTTTTAAATGGAAGCAATTTTGTTTGTGTCCAGGCACCCTTTATTCCAGGAACATCCAACAAAAGTATAATATGAGATGTGCATCTGAACCACATGTGTGATTTTAATTTTTCTAGAAGCCACCCACAAAAAAGGTGAAGTGAAATTTAATATTTTATTTGACCCAGTATATTAAAAAAATACCTGTATTTACAATGCAATAATATCAAAGAAGTACGAACAAGGCATTGGCATTATTTTCTTCACACAGCGTGCTCACAACCTGGTCTAAATTTTACTTCCCACACATCTAACACAGGGGAGCCATAGGTCAGTGTCCCACAGCCACACGTGGCTTAAGGCTACAGATTGAGTGGTGCAGGTTCGTACTTTACACGCCTAATAGCATTCCTTTGTCTTCACAGTCCAGGGTAGTTATTATTACTCCCTCATTTTATGGATGTGGAAGCAGCATATAGAGGTTAAGTCAGCTGGCCCAATGTTCACAGTGACAGGACAGGATTCAAACCCAGAGCTACTCGCTGCAAGACCTGTTTCTTAACCACTGTGCCATATGCCTTCCATGTTGCTTGGAGACATAGGTTCTTTTGCTTTCAAAACAGCTTGAAAACCTGGGAAAGTCATTGCAAGTCTTCCTGTTCTTGCCTTCCTTGCCTGTTCCTAGCTTCTGGTGATTTCTGGCAACTCAGCTTTTCTTAGCTTGCAACTGCATCATTGCAATCTCTGCGTCTGGCACCACGTGACATTTTCCCTCTCTGCGGGTGGCTCTGTCCGTCTTCCTTTCTTATAAGCACACGAGTTGGATTCAAGACACACCCTAATTCACCATGACCTCATCTAGTATGACTTCAGCTAATCACATGTGCAAAGGCCTCTTTGGAAGTAAGGTTACACTCTGAGGTTCTGGGTGAACATGAACTTTGGGGAGACATGATTCAACCCAATACAAGAGTCTACATATATATACATATATATATATATATTTAAATTACTTTATTGTTGTTCAATTACAGTTGTCTGCACCCTCTCTCCTCCCCTTCCCCCACCCCCTCCAAACCCACCTCCCTCCCCTGCTTCCACCCTCCCCCTTGGTTCTGTCAACGTGTCCTCCTTAGTGGTTCCTGAAAACCCTTCTCCCCAAAGTCCCCTCCCTCCTCCCCTCTGGCTATTGTTAGATTGTTCTTCATTTCAATGTCTCTGGTTATGTTTTTCTTGCTTTTCTCTTCTGTTGATTATGTTCCAGTTAAAGGTGAGATCATAGAGTCTACTTATATTAAATGCACTGCAGGCACCGGGAGTGGAATGGTGAGTGAGATGGAGGAGTCCCTGTCCTCCCAGAACCACTGGTTATCATGGAGACAGAAGACAGACATTGGTCAAATAACCATAGAGGAGCTTCCCTGGGTAATAAACTGAACTGAGAAGAAACAGAAGCAGGTTAGGTTCACCTTTCAGGAAGTACACTTTTTGACAGCTGGGACCAGATCCTATTTATCTGTGAATCTCTGTGCCAGGTACATGGTCGTTGTTCAGAGACTGAACAACACTGCTCATCTCACTACGGAAATGAAGTTATGAGAACTTGGAAAGAAGATCAGAGTCTTATTTTAAGATGATTTGTAGTGACTGAAGAAAAGATGTATCTCTTAAGTAGAGAAAATTTCAAGTCGTACGCCAAATTTTATAGATGAATATCCTTTCCACTTTACCTTCATTTCAGCATCTCTTTCTTGTACCATTTATCCAATTATTTTCTTTTTACTCATTGAGAATACAAGTATATGGCTCATTATAACAGGTAACAATGAAATCAAATTGGTATAATAAACTGCTTCTCTTGTATGAATTTGTTATGTATTCTTGGATGTTAATAATTTCAGAACTATTATTCTTTTGGGTGTTCAGACTTGAGAATTGACCAAATTAGGTGCTGGAAGGAAACAAAGGCAATTAAGTGACTGAGAATCTTATTTTTTCACGTAGGAGACAAGAGAAACAAGGGAAGTTAGAGTTGTCAAGGTAGAGAAAGCGTAATTCATGTTAGCCGAGAAAGAAAAGTATCTTGTTACTTTTGTGGTTGCATTGTGTCCAGAATATCGTTTGGGGGCCCGGTTTTATCATTGTCAAGGTGTGACCTCATTTGATGTTGAAATTCTATGGAATCATTTATGTTTGCAGGGGACACTGGAGGCTGTTACCAGCTGTCAGTTGTCAGAGCCTTCATTTGATTGTGTGTGTACAACCTGCCACTGTCTCACTCCCACCTGTTAGAGAGCCATTTTTGTTAGGTTCTTGTTTATCCTCCCAGTGTTTCCTTGTTTTACAAATACAATCGTGCATTTTTATTTCTGCCTTTGTAAACGAAGGGTAGGATATGATGTACACTACCCTACACTGGGCTTGCTTCCCTTATCAACATACATTGAAGATCGTTCCATTTCAGCACACAGAAGTCTCCCTCTTTCTTTTTTGTGGGTACATAGTACTCCATCATCTAGATGTATCATAGTTATTACAAAATTTTGCCATTTTTACAACAGCCAATACCTTGGGCCCATAAGATAATATTGTGCGGATGGATGTGATGTTTATTTGTAAAATTCTGAGCTGACATTTGAAAGCATTTGCTATATAGACCAGAATCAACACAGATGTAAACACTCTGGAGAACTGGCATCTATTCTTGGGTCCACCAGCAATTTTCTTGACAAGTCACTTATACTCTCCAAATCTCACTTTTCATATCTATGAAAATAAGATCTTGACAAATACCTGAAGTCTAGTCAAATTTCATTCTTCTGCTCTCATCCAGATAGCTGAAAACCAGTGGCATGGAGGTAGATGTTGAACAACTCGCTCTCCAGAAGAAAGGAAGCCCTGACTTGTAGCATTTTCGGATTACCACGGTGTCAATACTCCCACCAAGGCCAATTTCAAGCTAAGACCAGTTTAGCAACCTGCTAGCAAATTCCTGAGAGTTTTACAACCACTCTTGGAGCCGGTACAGTCTCACCGAGCATATATGGCCGGGAAACCTTCCTGAGATGAGGAGTATTGAGATTCGGACAGTATAACCTCCTCAGATGGACCGTGTATCCCAAAAGCTTAAGTATGTGACCCTTGGGTGGGACTGAAAAAAGAACACAACTGTCAAAATTTATGACAGAGACAACTTAGGAATGGGGAGGCCCGCTGGGAGGTTGCTCACACCCTCTGTTGTTGCTAGGGCCCCACGGTTACATGGACGACAGAGGCCCGTGGTTGTAACGGCAGCCCTTCTGCTTGTCCTCCACAACTGCCACCTCTGCCTTTGTCCAGGCAGGACGGCACCTGGATGGCCACGGCGCATGCGCAGGACTGCAATCCTCCCCCGCCACTGTAACTGCTCTTCGGTGCCCGAATACCCAGTCGATTTTTGTTTGTTTACAGTCAGCAAAACTAAAGAGCATTATTTTCTAAATCTTTTACCTTTAGCAGTCCCTGAAGTTTTCATTAGTTTGTAGCACAAAAGGAGTGTTAAGGAGCAAACTAACTTTAATCTTTGCCTGACTTTCTCTACAAAGGACTTTACTCCACTGGTCAAAGTTTACCAACTTGGTATACCACCTAATCCTGATTGTTAACTATGGTCGCATATTCTAACTAGCTTTTGAAAATAACTGGCACAAAACCTTAAATGTATGACTCATGGCCATGAACAAAAAGGGGGGGGGAATGCGGGTGGGAGGGGGTTTGCCGGGTGGAGGGGAATAAAGGGGGGAAAATGGGACAACTGTAATTGCATAATCAATAAAATATATTTTTTTAAAATGTCATTTGTTTATTTATTAGAACATATGACAAAAAAAACACAAAAACAAAAAACTGGTACCTAGGTCCCACCCCAAACTAATGAAGTTAGAATTTCTGAAGGATAGAGCTCAGATACTGGCTTAAAGAATTCCAGTTGATTCTACAGTGCTAGCAGGGTTCAAGATACCAGCATACCTCGTTTAATGGCATTTTGCTTTATTGTGCTTCAGAGATACTGCGTTTTTTACAAATTGAAGGGAAGCCCCTCCACAACAAAGTGATTACGATCCCTTTCACTGCAAAACTCACTTTATTGTGGTGGTCTGCAACCAAACCTGCACTATTTTTGAGGTATGCCTGTACTTGGCACATGTCTTCTGACACTTTTCTTTCTCTTTTTTCAGGGAAGTACACTGTACCCACAAACAGGTAGTGACTCAGCTGAACTCGTTAGAGCAGGAGAAAAGAATCTTTAAGATTCTATCAAGATGGCTAATTCAATAAGTCTCTCTGAAAATTAAGCTCAACAGGACTGAAAATTTGGCCTCCTATGTTATTGCTCAAATCTAAATCCCATTGCAAGAGTGAAATTAGAGCATATCTCGATGTGAGATTTGTTTGTTTTCTTTTAAAGAAAGGTCATCTTGCTGCTTCTTTTTTGTTTGGCTATGAGAATCAGCAGACCATCCCAGCACGCAAGAAATTAATTACCCTGGAGGACCAGGTGCAGCCAGTTAGTTGGTTGCCATGGAGACAAAAGCTATACACCCCAGATCTTCCAGGATGATTTCTATTTCATGAAATCTGATTCTTTTCCATAAAGGCCATTTATAAAAATGCAAACATTTGTGCGATTTGATTACTTTTATGGGGGTATTAATACATGAACAGAAAAAAATTGTCAAATAACTAGTCCTAGTCTTTATTAAGAAAATGTAAATATAGGTACTATTTGAGCAAATTAGAAAGAAAAAGTAAATCCAAAGCATTTAAAGATCCTGTTGGCAAAACTGGATACCAACTTTCTTGGAGTCCTTTGGCCCTTAAAGGATGGTGCCGCTATGTCTATCTTAATTTAAGTTAAGCCCAACCTGAAAGGCACAGCCGCGCTCGTCCAAGATTTCATTATAAATCCTGTCCAGAGTGGTTTGCTTTCAATTCTTCTGAAGTGAACCCAATGCAGTTACATCTGGAGAACTTAAGGGTATTATCAATTAGCCAAACTAGAGTATTTTTTTCCTTAAAAAGGCTCATGTTTATAATCATTATTTAAGTAATGCTTTGGTTATTCCACATAGTTAAAATTTAGTTAGTAGTAATGTGTCGATGTTGGTTTCTTAGTTTCGACACATGTACCATAGTAATTTACGTGAAGGGTTAGCATTAAGAAAAACTTGTGGGAGGTGGGGTATATGAGAACTTTCTGTAACATCTGTAATTTTTCTGTAAACTTAAAATTATTTCAAAATTAAGAATTTATTAACAAGTAATTTGTGGTCATTAATTGTGATGGATTTATTAACAAATATAGTGGATACTGATAAGTGTTATATTCATTGTGGTAGGCTGGCAATGGAAATAATTTGTTGACATTCTGGGCATCTGCCTTTACTTTGGGATTTCATGCTGAATGTTAAGTATTCTAATGTATAACCCAAACCTACAATTTTGAACTGTTTTTATTCTATTACATTATCTGTGCTTTCAGAAATACCACATTTTATTTTGAACAAATCATCATGGGGAATGAAATGACAGGGCTCTCTTTGAAGTACTAAATTTAGTAATATAAGTATCTGATACACTAATACTGTACATAGTATACTAGAGGCCAAATATTTTCATATTGTTCTTCTTCTCTTAAGGTAATGCCTTTTGATATTTAAATGATATATTTTCAATAAACTCTTATTTGCCCTCATTTGAAAGCAATCTACTTTTGTTTTTCTTCAACTTGTGAAGGAAAACAGCACTTGAAAATAAGTCTTTGCTTCAAAGTGTTGAAGTATTTCCTGGTACTTTCTACTTCTATAATTTTTAGATAAATTTAGGACATGTCAATGATGTACCATCCTTTGTACACGAGTCAACTAAAGTTTGTTTTATTGTTCATATTTAGTATCAAGTTATATTGTGTTTTTAAAAGCCCTAGGCACATAGCAAGTGCTTAATGTAAGTATATTAAATGAAGAAATGAATTAAATATGAGTTAAATTTAATGTTTTTATATTTAGCTGCTTTTATTTTGTTTTTAATTTGCTTGAACACATAGACCTGACCTATTTCCAGGAAAGTTTATTCCTAGGAATTTATCAGAGTTTCCTATTACCAAGCAATCCAATTGAGCACATGACATATCACTATTATAGAACTTCCCAATTAGAGGATCAGTTTGGCTTATGAGTCAACTGGAGCACAATTTTTGGACTCATAGGAGTTTTATACTTTCTTGGTTTTATTCCTTTTGACCTGGGCTCCAGGACAAACTCCACAAAGACTAAATTAAATATAGCTTTCAATCTAAAATATATGAGAGATGAAAGGTCATCACCCTTAATATATAAAGTAATATAAAAATCAATAGAAAGGGCACTTCTGGTCAAGATGGAGTGACAGAGACTGCATTTACCCTCTAACCTGAAACAACCCAAACACTGCGAAGCTTTTTAGGACTGAACATCAGGGGATGAGGTAGAGGGATCCTTGATAATCTGGGAACAAATGAGGTGAGACCTAGGTTTACACCAGCTTACTGCTGGAATAGACACTTCAGGAATAAGCACAAGAAGGCAGAGCCCAGAGGTCTACCTGAGTTGAGGAGCTAGAAATAAGAAGGTTGGAAGGCCAAGGTGTCTAGAGTTGGCAGGGTAGAGTACCAGAAAAAAGAGAGAGAACTTTGGAAATCTACAGAGGATCCCCTTAAGTCCTCAGGTGAACACTGATCAGGGCATATATGTCAGGAAACCACCTGAGATCAGGAGAAGAACCACTGACACAATGCAGAGGATACACGGGCCTGTTCTCACACAGCCAGGAAGAGTTCCTGTTCCAACAAGCCAAGGTGAAAACCCTCCCAATTCACACAGTAGTAGAGTGCTAAGAAGGTTTTTGCCTCGGTAAAATGACTGGGTTAAGATGAGCCTCAGTCGGAGAGAAACTTAGGGACAGACTAAACGCTGTTCCTACCCTACCCGACGCAACTCAAAAGAATGATGTGAAAAGATTAAAAACTGTTTCAAGTACTTTGTGTTCCAAACCAAAGCTCAAGAATATTTATAGGAATACAAAATATCCAGCACCAACAAGTTAAAAATCACAATGTTAGGCTTTTAACTAAGTCATACTAAAAAGCAGGAAAACACGACCCCTTAATAATAAAATAATTTATAGTATTGTACACCTGAAACCTATATAATTTTATCAACCAATGTCACCCCAATAAAGTCAATAAAAAACAAAAAAAGAAAAAGAAAACATCAATATCAACCCAGAAATTGCACAGATGATAGAGTTGTTATGACTATATTCCAGATGTTCAAGAAGTGGGAGAAAAGGTTGCACCTGGAAGATATAAAAATATAAATACATAAGACATAAAAAGATACAAATCAAACTTCTGGAAATGAAAACCACAATGTCTGAGATGAAAAACACACTAGATGGAATGAATAGCAGATTAAATATTGCCCCTCAAAAGATTATTACCTTGCACTGAATTGTGTCCTCCTGAAATTCATTATGTTTTGGTTTTTGGAGATGGGTCCTTTGAGATATAATCAGGGTTAAGTGAGGTCATGACAGTGGAGTCCTCAAGATGGAATTAAGGACCTTGTGAGAAGTGGAAAAGAAAAAGATCGCTCTGTCTCCAAGATGTGAGTAGACAGTGAGAAGCTGGCAGTCTGCAAGCCTGAAAGAGGGTTCTCACCAGAAACCAAATCCACTTCTCAATTTCCAGAATTGTGAGAAACAAGTGTCCGTGGTTTAAGCCATCAAGTCTATGGTGTTTTGTTATGGCAATCCAAGCTGACTAAGACAATTAGTGAAGTTGAAGACATGGCAAAGAAACTATCCAGAGAAAGAAACACAGAGAAAATAATTACTTATGAATAAATTTAATGAAATGAAAGCTTTCGTGACCTGTGGGACATGTTTAGGCGGAAATATATATGCATAGAATTGGAATCTGTGAGGGAAAAGGATAGAAAATAGAAAAAATATTTATAAAGTAATGGCTGAAAGATAAACCCATATATACATGAAACTTAAAAACCCCCAGAAGAACATGAAGAAAAATGCAAAGTACATCATAATCACCCTGCTGAAAAACAGTGATAAAGATAAATCTAGAGACTTCCGAAGATGGTGGCATAGGTGAATGCACTGTACATACCGCCTCGCACAACCAAACAAGGAAAAAAAATCAGAAATCTACATATCCAAAAACAGCCAGATCTGACAGAAAATCGTATTGAGAGGAAGTCCGACAACCAAGGAATTAAAGAAGATACATTCATCCAGTCTGGTGAGCCGGGAGGAGCAGGGCGGAGGGAGAGCGCTCGGCGACCCCAGAGCAGACAGCAAGACCGCGGCGAGCTGGTGAGCAGACGGCAGGTCCTCGGTTGGAGGGGCGGTCCCCGCGGGGCTGCAGCGCACCCAGACGGGGGGCCTGACCTAAGCACGGCCAGCGCCCGGCTCATCCGGACCCAGCAGGGCTGAGACTGGTGGGCCGGGCCGGTCCGCATTCGTGTGCAGAGAAACCGGGAGAGAAAGCAGGGCGCAACCCATCGGCGCAGACTGAGAGCACCTGTGGGGGTGGAGTCCATGGCGGGAGGAACTCCCGGCCTCACAGGAAAGTTCGCTGGGGAGACCCGCGGGGGATTGGAGCTGTGCAGCCCGTCCAGCGACCCCGGGGCGACCCCCAGAGCCAGCGCAGAGGGGCCCGAATTGCTTGCAGGAGGCGGTGTGGGTGCGGAACGCGGAGCAGGTGCCATTGTGCTCTCAGGTCCTGCCCCATAGGCTAGTCCCAGCACAACTACTGGGAACTTCCCTGCACAGGGGATCCCCAAGACTCCGCCCCCCTTACAGTAACAGGCTCACCGAGGGGAAAAAAAATGGCCCAAAGAAAGGAACAAATCAAAACCCCAGAGCTAACCGACCAAGAGATAGCCAACCTATCAGATGCACAGTTCAAATCCCTTGTAATAAGGATGCTTTCAGAATTCGACAAAAAATTAATGAACTTGCTTGAACAAATGAGGAGAGATCTGCAGGGAACCAATAGAGATAAGGAAACTGGGACTCAAATCAATGGAGTGGACCAGCAGAAAGAAAAAAACATCCAACCAGAAAAGAATGAAGAAACAAGAATTCAAAAAATGGAGGAGGGGCTCAGAAACCTCCAAGACATCTGTAAATGTCCCAACATACGGATCATAGGGCTGCCAGAAGGAGAAGAAGAAATCCAAGGAAATGAAAAAATATTTGAACACATAATGATGGAGAATTTCCCGAAGCTGGCGAAGGAAATAGACTTTCGGGAAGTCCAGGAAGCTCAGAGAGTCCCAAAGAAGTTGGATCCAAAGAGGAACACACCAAGACACATCATAATTACATTACCCAAGGTCAAAGATAAGGAAAGGATCCTGGGAGCAGCGAGAGGAAAGGAGACA
>PVJI01011432.1:0-38618 GCA_004026765.1 Micronycteris hirsuta | reverse complement strand
ACAGAGGTGTTCCAAGTCATGAAAGGCAAGGACCTACATCCAAGAATACTCTTTCCAGCAAAGATTTCATTTAGAATGGAAGGGCACAGAAAGTGCTTCTCAGATAAGGTCAAGTTCAAGAAGTTCATCACCACCCAGCCTTTATTGTATGAAATGTTGAAGGGAGTTATATGAGGTATGGAGGAATATCAACAGGGGAGTGGTAGGGGGAGAGGGTGGGAATGGGGCACAGAATAGGTAGCATAAATGGGAGGTAGACAACAGACAGGGGGAGGTTAGAATAGTATAGGAAGTGCAGGAGCAGAAGGACGTATGTGTATGACCTATGGACAAAACTAAAGGGAGGGGAAAGGGGGGTAAAGGGGTGGGGGGAAGAAGGGGGGGAAGTGGGGCAACTGTAACAGCATAATCAATAAAATATAGTCAAAAAAAAAGATAAATCTAAAAAGCAGCCTTTGGAAAAAGCAGCATTTGGAAATTCACACAGAGGAAAAAGATAAGGATGACGGAAGATGTCTCACCAACAATAATTCAAAGCAGAAGACAGTATGTTGTGTTTAATGTACTGAAAGAAAAAAGAAATGGTTAACTGAGAATTCCATACCCAATAAAGTTATCTTTCAAAACCAAGGCAAAACAAAGCTATTTTGAGATATACAAAAACTGAAAGAAGTCATCACCATCAGGCCAGTGCCACAAGAAATGTTGAAGCAAGGTCTTCAGGCAGAAGGAAAATGATACCAGATAGAAATATAGACCTAAACAAAGGAATCTAAACAACAAACATTAGAAATAATAACTAGAAAAGGCAATGAAAGAACACTGGAACAAGTAATTGTGTGTGGGTTTGTGACATCATAGAAGCAAGATGAATGATAAAAATGACAGGAAGCCCAGGAGAAAATGTATCTCGTAAGGTACTCTATATGACATGATGTGCGATCACTTGAAATTACTCTGTGAGAAGTCAACATACCTTCTATAAGTCTTAAAACAAAATCTTAAACTACTCTATAAATCTCACAACAAACAACTAGTAAACCAATGAAGACATTAAATGGAATCATAAGAAATAGCACAATAGGAGAGAGAAAAAAAGAAAGAAAAACCAGAAAGGACAAATAGATAACAAATTCATGATGGTAAATTCAAATCCCAAAACCATTAATATGTTAAACATACACAGTCCAGCACTCCAATTAAAAGGCAGAGATTGGCAGATCAAATTGAGGAGACTGAACTATATGTGCCCACAAGAAACACTTCAAATGTAAAGACAAATAAATAAAAAGATGGAAAAAGATATGATGCTATATCTAAATACTCAACACTAACAGATTGGTTAAACAAATTGTGGAATAGTTAATAAAATGGAATATTCTGTGGTTATTAACAACATTGATGGAGATGTTTACTTATTGACTTTTAGTGATAATCCTATTAAGTGAATCGTATGATATGAAAAACAATGTAGGAAAGTTTCCCCCCAAATATTAGCATGATTATCTATGGGTGATGTATTTGGGGTGATTTTATTGACTTTGTATTTTGAGCTAGTCCTTACTAACAATCAATTTTATAAACTGTCTGCCGGACTGACAGTTAGGCTCTGGGCCTTTCCTTTGTACCCCAAGTTCCAAATACAGGAGGTGAATCATGGTTTGAGTGGTTCTCATAGCCCTTTGGGAACTTTAATTTTTTGAAAAATAAATTTTGAGATGATCAAAGCATTTCTTTCGCTTTCATCTGGCACTGTCCTGTTCCCACACTTGGATTGTGATTATACATCCAAATTCATTGTTTCTCAATCTGCTTGTGGTGAAAGCTTTTTTTACAAATTTCAATCTGTCTTTGATGAATTATTCTGGTCTACTCGTAGTTGAACAAGACGCTCTTACTTGGAGCCCATGCGAAGGTCTTACAACAATATTCAATGGCTGTGAGCATTTCCTGATGTTTAGTCTTAGCTCCTGTACTAAGATTGGTGTAAACCATGATTGCATAGTGAATTGTTCACTCAGGGCTAAAAACTGGTCTTACACCATTTAGTGATCACTTAGCCCTAAATTCATACAAACTGAGTTGGTGGAGGTTAGTAAGCAGCAGCAAGCTTTAAAATGAACCATAAAATAGAAACTCGAATTGGAGCAGACTTGTATCCATGAGAATTAGGACCACATTGGTCAGCCTTGGATGCTGGAAGATGCCACATTCTATAGCATTAGGTACTTACGCAATAGCCTGACATTCTGTTCTTTTCACTTTTGACATTTGTATTTTTGTGCTAATATGACTCACATAGCCAGTTTGATTTACTTTAAATGTATGCTATAGACATGTGTTGCATTCCTGGGTGCAATTTTGATTTCCTTTTGGAAGTCATTTTTGTTTTGAAGCAGAATATATTCATTCCATTTTAAGAAGTCAGTGGAAAAAAGTTTGCTGTCTAAAACCCTGCTTCACAGTTAACTTTCATATCTGTCCCACATGTTGAGGCTTTTAAAAATGTATTCTCCTTCCAAACCCTTTCTATAGATTTGCAAAATATTGAGGGTAGAAGAAAAGGAATGTGCATTCTCTCTGGTGAAGCAATTTAATGTTTCTGTTTTCAATTATTTTCATAGGATTTCCATAAAATAGTTGAATAAGAAATACTTTTGCCAATTCTGGTGTCCAATCTTACTAAGTAATATCAACATAGTTGGGCTAAACCTTAGTTTCCCAGGATATGTAGCTAATTCTCAATGCTGTTTCTATTGGCAGGCATTTCCCTTCTTAATCTAACTACATTTTATCTTCAAAAAATGAACCACTTTTGTTGTGTCCTAGGAACATTATGAAACAGAGAAGTATTTGTAATGTTTTTTCCTTTGTAATGTTTTTTCCTTTTCCTAGTCAAAGTGAGAACCTCTCAGGCTGCCAAAATCGTTTGTCTCTTTCCTAAAACAATTTTGTGTAAAAAGTTATACATTGAGCTTGCAGCATTTCTTAAAGTTTTAATAGCTAACTTAAGATTCACAAATCAAACACTTAGTGCCGAAAATATTAATAGACAGCTGAAGGGGTGATACAACCTATAGCTGAAAGTGAGGTCAAAGGAAAGGTGCTGAACCTGCTTATTGGAAAGCAAAATATTTCTGAATTTTGCAAAGGGACTACCCCCTAATTTAATCTTGAAAAAAAATATTTATAATAACAAAGTCAAGAGATATTATTTCAATTTCCAAATGAAAATGCTTTGTTATAATGGGTTACTGCAAAAATTTGAGTTGCCTAGTTAAGACCAAAGATGCAAATTTTTTTCATTACAAATTATACATTTTGGTTCCTTACCAACAACTGATAAATTATCCATTTAAATATTGTTCCTCCTTATCTTTTTCTTTTCTGCTTTCTGCAATCCTAGACAAAAACATCCTTACATGTGTTTCCTTTGTGTGCTTTCTATTTATTAATATTTTTCCAGTGAGATTCTTTCCAATGGCTGATCACGGAGTCGCTGCCTAAAAACATTTTTACAAATAATTTTTTAGTGGTATTTGAATATGGTTTGGATATGCATTGCAATAAAGATTTGACATTTTTACTAACACTGACTTCCTTGTATGTGCACTCAAGGGTATATCCTGATGTTGACAAATGGAAAATAATCAGGTGTGGGGGGGATGAGGAGCAGGAAGAGGCGGGGGAGTGGAAAAAGGGATAGAAGCCTTCCTTCCTGTGTCCAGGAATTACAGGCATGGTTCCCAAACCCATCTGCCTTCAGATAACTTTTAGCAGCTGAGGACGGAAGATATACTATTTAATTAGTCCCTTTCGCTTCACGCACGGAGGCACCGTTTAATTCAGGTGCAATAGCCCGTTAACTGTTCTTCTTGCCCTACGGTCGTACCTTACAGCAAACCGTCTTCTTCTTGTTACCAGCAGGATTTTACTCCAGTAAATTTGATCATGTGCATCCCCCTGTTTAAAAATTCTTCACACATGAGCCCCCTCTCCCACCCTCCATTGCTGTGGTAGCCAAGGAATCGGGCACAGAAAAAGTACAGCCCCTTACTAAACACCCTCAGTTCAGAGGCAGCTCTTACTTGCTCACACGCCATTGGCTAGAACTGAACCACTGAGGCACACTTATTTGCACAAGAGGCTGAGAAATGAAGTTTATTCATGTACCCAGGCCAAGAAGATGAGGATGGACTTTGGAGGAGAGCTAGCCTTCTCTGCCACAGTATATTATTTTCTTAATCCTAACGATCACACTAAATATTCATTCATTTGGAATTTCTCTCATGGGCAGCAAAAAGAGAACGGACACTTATTGAAGGTTTACAGTGTGTCTCATGTATTTTTTTCCAGGAGAATGATTTGGTCTTTACTCATCTTTCTATCTCTTAACTTAGCAGATTATCTAGCATATAATAAATACCCTAGAAAAATCTCTGCTGAACTACATGTTATAAAAAATAGAGAATTTTTAAAAGCTATCAATGATAACATCAGGCTTTTAAGTTTTTGCTGACTTTTTTCTTTTATTCTGCTTTTCTACCCATGCCTGTCCTGTTACTTTCCCCCTTTTGTTTCTCCTAGTGTTAGCCTTGATTAACGCTCTTTTGTTCTGATGCTAATTCAAAGAAGCTCTTCAAGCGAACTTGATAGCAAGGATTACTATTTTTCAACAGCTGTCTCAAACTGGCTTCTGCTTCTTTCTATCCTTACCGGAAAGGTGATTCAGCCAAGCTCATCATTTTCACATATTTGATTGCTGATGACTAAGTATGGTTTTTCTGGGTTATTTCTTAAGGAGAGAATTTAGGAGGAAAGGGAAAACTGAAGCCGGAATCGTCAGCCCTCTAGGCAAGGCAGTTTCTTTCAAATTCCAAAGCAGTGTGTACCCACTCACTTTTCCTCCTTCTTGTAAAAATAAATCATAGCCATGCAGAGTTGAAATGTGGCTCAAAGGCCTTGATTGATCCTGTTGCCTTTTCTGTAGAAGTGAGAGTGGGAAGGAAGGGAATAACGGTCGCATAACTTGGGAGGTTTAAAAAATGTTGTATCTGTAGGGAACAGAGGGTTACAGAAGAGTGAATGCTGGATTTGGAAGAAAAAAGCCTCGTTCTTCCCGGCCAGGTCAGCCAGATCAACCCTGACAATCCACAAAGAGGCAGGCCTTGAAGCCAAATCACCCTCACATCCGGAAGGGAAGTGGGGTTCTTCTAAGACAGTAAGAGTCACTGGCAGCTATGAGTCTACCCCTGACTCTGCCTTAAAGTTTGCCAGGATCTTACCTCTGGCTTCCTTTCCTATGTCCTCCTGCATCAGTGAAGTGCCAATGCCATTTGTAATCTAGTGCCCTGTTGTCTTGGTTAGGTTGGGAGGGGGCCAATTCCCAGGTCAACCTGCTGCAGGAGCCCAAAGACTCCAGCAGACTGCTTTTGACTGTCCCAAGAGAGTGACCTTGCCTTCCTCATCCTCATGCTCTTGGGGTCGTGACTGGCACCTTCCTGAAGGGTTGAGGACCTTCAAGTCCCATGAGTGGGCAGGGCCAGACAGAATTTGCTGTAAAGGAAAGCGGGGCTCTAGAAGCTGGGATACACACACCAGTGACTAGCCATTATGGCTAGAGATGCTGGCCTCTACTACACATTCTTTAGCCAGAAGCTACGCTATTTCACAAGACTGAAAAGATTCTCATGATAGGAGAACCCTCTCTCTCAAGGAGACTTCATTTATAGCAAATACCATCTTCAAAATAAGTTCTGGAACTGTCTCTAACTTTGAACTTAACATTGAACGTCTCTTTCCTTATATTTTTCTAAGAATGACTTAACATTGTTTCAAGTGATTTTATTAACAAGATGCTACTTCTTTCTTTTTTCCTCTCACCTTTGAGGCAAGAATCTTATAAAAGAGCAGATCTCTGTAAAGCTGGATCCAACTTTCCCTCTGTCTACACCTGTCTCTGGGGAACCCAGGAGTGTTGCTTCCTCTTGTTAGGAATCTCTGAGAGAAAGCATTGAACCCTGAACTCTATTCAAGGAACCAAGAGGCAATTTGGGAAGTGTCAATTTTTGCAACAATTCTGAACAGTTGGCTGTTAAGAACGGAGAGTAAGAACTAGGTGTCAATTCAATATTAACTTTTGTGTTTCCAGTCACACATTTTTTAGCCACTCATTATCGTGCCTCATGACTCCACAGCCAATTAGTTCTGTCTCCAAGTGATGTAGTAAATGTTCATCAGGTAGACAGGTCACACAGCACTCTAACTGTAGGGTCCGGATGTGGGATGGAAAGCTCATGTTGTCACTACTTTGGATATTCCCAGAGGCACCCTAACTGCCTTGTAAAACGGGATAAATGGTCTAGAGTTGAAGTGGTTGATGATAAAATTGGTCAAGGAATAATTAGGATGATATCATGTCCGGCAAATCTCTTGCAAAAGACAGCACTTCTGGAGGAAACACAAAAAGGGAATTTTCAAATACTCTTTGACTAGTACTACTGCGGAAAAAAACTTTGAGCTAACAGGAAATGCATCTGTGAGTTGTTTACCCCAACTGTCTGAGAAGGCATGTGGGATGAATGAGCCCTGCTGTTCTCAGGAATTGCCTCACCGTGGATGCTGGCACCGGGTGTCCACAGCAGCAGAGCCCTGGGCACATGTCAAGTGTGGGTGGTTGTCATTCCTCTTCCTCAAGTCCAGCCTAGAGCAAAAATTCTTCATAAGATTTGTAAACTCTGGAGTCACCACTTTGTTTGTGTTTAATCATTTCCACTGGTTTTTCCCCTCCGAAGACTAGTCTTTCTGTCTTCAGTTGAACAGTGCTCGTTCTAGGGAAGACCATGAGCAAAGAGTGAGGCATTCATGTGGCATCAAATAGGCCTTCTTTCCCCTGCCTGTGGAGGGAAAGAACCCACAAATACAAATTATTTTCAAATGACAAGGATGAGGTTATCCAAGATGGAAGGGATTTGTTCTAGTGGATTCCTCACAGCCAGGAAAAATGAAAACCAGGAGATCAGAGCTCCAGGCTTGGCTTTCACTCTCACTGGTCATCTGTGAATTTGAGCAAGCTGCTTGTCCTCTCCGAGCCTAAGCCTCTTCGCCTGAGGCTTAGTGCCTATCCCACAACATTATGGTGGAGATTAAATGAGATAACACACCTGTGGCAGCGCCCGATCAGTGTAGTTGTCTGCGTCCCTTCATTCTCGATTCTAAGATTCACCCTGCCTGGCTATTCCAAAACTGTGTGAATCCTTTTCTTTTTCCCCTAACACCAATCTTGAGTCTTGAAGAAAGGGAAGTAAGTATCTTTGCAGGATAATAATACACACTTTAATAAATGAAGGGTTAAGCTTCTTTTTGTAGATTCTGTGAGATGTGATTCCATAAAAAAACCTACATTTTATGGCTTATAAATCTTGCTCATAATTCCTAAAGTTTCTTGAGCTAGCTTCAAAAATATAATTTATTTTTTCTTTATGCATCTAAGCATTACTGACTTACATAGTTTTCCTCCTCCACATTTTTAGTCTTTTCTTTCTCTCCAACATTGAAATCTTTGCTCAAGCAGATGCCAAATTGTCACAAGTCTGATAAATCTATCATTAGTGTATAATACTTTTTTTATCAAGGATTTGGCTCAGACAGAGCAGTCCCATTCGTAGTCAACCACCAGACTTCACAGAGGTCATTTTTATGAAAGATCTGCACTCACTCTTCTCCCAATGAGGAGTGTGTGTAAGGAGCTAAAACTGATGCCCAAAGAAAGCTGAAACTCTCCTCACACTGATATTCTACCCTGGGTTCCGAAAAGGTTTCCTGGGCTTCATCAGTAAGCAGTACAGGAAAATGTAAATGCAAGTGCAGAGTTTTGCTTGCAAAGAGGTGACTCGGACATCTCCTAGTGGTAAATGGATTAAAACCACGCTTCAATTCTCCCACTGTCCCCGAATCTCGGTCCTTTACCATGTGACTTTTTTACTTTGTTCATCAAGAGTACGGTCTGTTTTCCTGTCCCTGGACTCTCAGCAGCCCTTTAATCTCACTTTGGTCGATAGGATGGGAGCTCACTTCCCTTCTGAGGCCTTGCACACCTCTGCTCTCCTTGTTTGCACCACTAGAGCACACCTGGGCAAGCTTCCTGGGGGATGAGAGACTGTGTGGAGCAAAGCTGGTCATCCCCGCCAAGACCATCCTATGTTAACTAGAAACCAGTTGACTGCCAGCCCTGTAAGTGACCCTCCCAGCAAAGATGAGAAGAAAATCAGCCAAGCCAACCAAGACCCAGCTGAACTACTCTACCCACTCACAGAGTCATGAGTGAAAATAAACATTTATTATTTTATGCCACTGAGGGTTTGTGGTTGTTTTGTGTGTAGCGTGATTATAGCAATAGATAACAGCTATATTAACCAACCAAGGAATGGTGGGCACTCCTGGAGTGGGCAGGAAAAATTGTAGAGGGGCTGCCTTGGGATGGGAAGGGAGACATTCTGTTTTTGTCTGTACCAGACTCTAGACTTGGCCTGGAGCAAGTCCCGTGGCCAAGGTTTAATGAGCATGTTTGTCAAATGTTTAGTTCCGAGGGCTGCTCCCTGCTACGAGGACAGTTAAGTCTCTGAGGTCTGGACTCTCAAACTGGGGCACAAATAAATAATCCAGGTGTGTAGCCATGAGCGTAGGGGTCAGGCAAAGCTACACAACAAGCATGATGTGCTCTGTTTAGACATACATTTTCTTGAGGACTTGGGAGAACAAGAGTCACATAGTTTTTCTATCGAAGTAAAAGAAATATATTATAGAACCAGAAATAAAATTCAAATACATTTAATGATAAGACAACACAATGGAGTATACAGGTGTTGTATTATAAAGTTGTATACCTCAAACTTACATAATGTTGTTAACCAATGTTACCCCAATATATTTACTTTAAAAATAATGCTTTAAATATTCAAAAAGGAGGCAATATTTATTCCTCTCTCCTCTTTCTGCCAGGGGTTCACCCTCCTTTAACATCAGATTTATATTCTTTGAAAAGTTTAACAAGTATTACTCTGGGCAATGGTTTCCACATTTTCCCTTTGTTCTAATAACTCCTCTCTCCACGTTAAAAGCTATGCTCCTTGCCTTGTCAAAAAAAAAAAAAACCACTTTAAACCTTTTAAACATAAATTATAATGGATGATTATCAAATTGTACAGATCAGAGGATATTTAGAATTCTCAGCCTGAACAGCAGCAAAGCCCTAGTATCCTGCTGTTCTGGGAACTAAATTTGGCCCCTCAGTCTCTCAGCTGCTGATGACTTTAACCGACATACAAATGTATCCTCACTTGTTATGGGTTGGGTTGTGTCCTTTCAAAATTTGCATGTTGAGGTCCTAATCCTTTCAGGACCTCAAAATATGACTGTATTTGAAGCCTGGACTTTTAAAGATGTGATTAAATTAAAATGAGGCCTTTAGGGTGGTCCCTAATCCAATCTGACCAGTGTTCTTCTAAGAAGAGGACATTTGGCTACACAGGGAGACATCAGGGATGTGTATACACTGACGGAAGACCATGCGAAGACAGCGAGAAGGCAGCAGTTGACGAACTAAGAAGAGAGACCTCAGGAACAACCAGCTCTGTGACACCTTGATCTTGGGCTTTCGGCCTTCTGAGCTGTAAGAAAATAAATGTCTGCTACTTAACGTCATCTGGTCTGTGGTCTTTTGTTATGGCTGCTTGAGATGACTAATACGTCACTCTAGAAAACCAGCTTTAGTTCTTCAACTGGCTATAATTTTTGGTTTCCTTAACTACTAAGAAACAGAAAAGTGTCCCTTGTTCTTCATAAGGTCTTTCTATTAGCTCTCCATCTCTTGGTCAGTCTCCATCATGACCCATTGTTGGCAAGTGTTGGTGATCATCTAATTTGTCCATGCATATTGTGACTGGGTGGAGGATCATCCTGTTTTCAGAGTTAATAATGGGGGCACGGAGAGCCAGGACCTAAGTGTACCTCAGCACACTTCGCTCCTAAGCACTGGGTGTAGGAAATGACTGAACTGGTACAGAATAATATTGTATGTAAACTGTAATTGAAAACTAAAAAAAAAAATGGAAATAATGACTGCTACCTAATGTGTGTGTGTGTGTGTGTGTGTGTGTGTGTGTGTGTCTCCTTACAAACTCCCAGTGGCATTGCCTTGGGGATAAAGAACAGTCTCACTTCTCTGAGATTCAGGGTTTTGGTGAAGTGGGCTCAGGGGAGACAGAGCTATGGGTAACGACTGCTGTAGGGAGAGGAAGCAGGCAGGGGTTTGTCAAAGAGATAGACAGAAAAGAGATCATTGGCCAAAGGCCCACAACCTTTTGCTCTCAGCTCTCCATTCATTGCCAGGAGCCTCTGAGTCAGGCTGAGCATCCATGAGCCACAGGTCTGGGGGGTTTACTTGCAAGGTGGTAGGAGAGGAAAACGAGAACATAGTGACCTGTGCAGAATTACTCTCAGCGTGGTTAATGGTAGTACCATTTGACTGCAGGGATTCTGGCCTCATAATAATCTTCTTTTTGATATATATATATATATATATATATATATATATATATATATCATCTCATGAGATATTTGGGGCATAGCTACACTAAAATTATTTGTTGCTTATCTGAAATTCAAATTGAACTGAGCATCCTGTGTTTCACCTGGCAACCTTATCCAAAAGTCTGTTCACCATGTAGCCAGAGAGATCTTTGTCAAGTGTGAACTAGATCACGCTACCTCTCAAAGCCGAAGCTTCTAGTCTCCCTCAAACTAGAGTTCCGAGTCCTTGCCATGGCCTGGCAGGCTGCCCGTGCCCGTCTCTTCAACCTCATCTCCTGCTCCCTCCCCCTTGTGTATTAAAGTCTTTGCTCAAAAGTCACCTCCTCAGAGAGGCTTTTCTTGGTGACACTCTCTGAAATAGTGGGCCCCCTGTGATAATATTTGTCCCCTTGGTCATAGCATGTATCCCTCCTGAAAAATGGTATAGCTATTTGCTACTGAATGTCTTGATTATTAGAATGTAAACTCGACAGGCTCAGGGTCTGCACTCATCTGCCTTATTCCTGTGTACTTAGCACCTAGCACTCTACTTGACATCTGATAGGTGAACTTATGTATTATAGCCAACATACGGCACAACTTAGTACATTGGTGCTGACCAGCAGCTAGTGAACTGGGGTCTGCCTATAACTTTTAAGTGGATTAATTAAAAATGATTTTGAAGATTGTTAATGTTTCTAGTTCCCTTGGAAAATCAACATAAACTAGAGTTGAGGAACTTTAGCTGGACAAATTACTGAGGAGGACTGACCTACGCATTCCTTTGCTGAGGTTCACCCATTCTCTGCTGAATGCATATCAGAATTTATGTTTATGTGTGTTTGCATTAGAAACAAAACTATACCCTTGCTCGCTTTTTTATTATGTGAATTTTTTAGCTCTCTATATCATAGAATTTTCCTATATTTCTATAAATTAGGATAAATATAAAAATACATTTTTAATATTTGTATATAGTAGCTCATAGTTTACTTTCTACATCTAGTCTAACTTAAATATCTTTCACTGCATGTCTTCTTTCTCCTTCCCTGGGCTGGAAAGACCTTTTATTTTAATTTTTACCAGTTAGAAGGGATTCATAAAAATAACTATAAGATTCCAATGAGAAGTGAAAATATAAGAAATGTTAAAATCTATATTTTGCAAACAGTAACTCTCATCTTTAAATGAAAGGGGAGATTAAATGACCCAGTCAAAGCAAAAGTGAACCGCGTCCTTTAGGTAACGCATTGCAAGAGAGCCTACGGAGCGCCAAAGTCAAGATGAACCTTTGTAATAAGAAGTATGATCTGATCCATTCTGCATTCTCATCTTGGAGCAATTGACTGTGACCTTCAAATTACAGTGAATGGATTGTGTTGCGTCACAGAGGGTGTGGGAGTGGAAGGAGGTGGGAAGGTTTAGGGGAAATGTCAGACTTGAGTGGGAGCTAAGAGCCTGTGATTGCAACCAACTGGAACTGGGATATACTGAAAGACACAGGGAATTATATATTTTCTCTTAATTAAATGCTCCTTGTGTTTTTCTTTCTGGCCTTGACTGGTATTTATTCTTCTCTAGTAGTATCAAAGCAGCATGACATTCTCCATGAGGGGAAAACAGTTTCTTATGGTTGTAATGGAAATATTTACTGGCAGCAGACAAGAATATGTTCCTCTAAGGGGAAGTACATTTGTCAAAGATTTGCTTGGATTCTGCCTTGCTTGCCGAGAATAGTTATTTACTCTTAATTAGCCCTAAATACAGTTGAGCAGAGGAAGGGCCTTACTTTAAAACCGTCATTGCTGGTTTAAACCCGACTGCAATTGAAAAGAATGACTGACAGTGATAGAATGGGCAGTCGATGGGCACATATTAGAAATCATCGTCAATAATAAAATCGGACGACAGGAAAAACATGTATTTTATGTCCTCATAAGCATCGCCTTAGTGCAAGTAAGCCCACTAACAGCACGTGTGGCATGGCTGAACTGCTCCGGATTTCATTTAGAACAGCATAGAAGATCCAGCATCAGCTGCAAAGTGCTGACCTCGGTTTCAGCGTGGGGGTGGTGTCTGTCATGAGAACTGAGGTGGTTTTCTGAGGTTGTACCACAGCCTTTCCATTTGGGAAGAACCTCATAGATGTCGGGGATCTCTGAAGGTGACTTTACTCATCCAGAGTGTCGGAGAGTACAGTTGATCTTCTCAGCGGCTCCTGGCTCTTGATCACCCCTTCTCAGTTACATATACACACATCCCTTCATGGCTAATTGAATGTCTATTATTTCCTGCCCGCCAATATAATACTATTGAATTATCCTGAACATTTTTTGCCCTTAGGCTACTTTGAGGAACCGGGAAGGAAACACTTCCAGTGTGGATGGGAGGACTTCTGTTGTTGGAGCGCCCCTTCTCTCTACACCTTTCTGCGGTCCCTGGATCACCTACCTGTAGGTCTCTGGGGTGGAACAGCCGAGGGGGTCTCTCTCTCAGCCTACGTGCAGCGGCGCTTGCTTCCCACCACCGTGGGCCCAGGCCAGCATTGTAGTGTTTTATACTCACCTAACTTCAAAACCTACATGCCCATTCACCACCGTCATCCGCAAAGGCACATCCCCAATGCGTCCAGAGGTTTTCCTGATCACAGCAACACATCCAGACTGTTACCCCATCCCATGGCCTCTTTTCCTGAGCTAAGGAGCAGAGGATGTTTCTCTCCCTTTCAATCCCGAGGCAGGCCCACATATCCTGTCCCAGGAGGAGTGGCATTTCTGTTAGTGGAAGCCACCACCACCGCCCCCACCCCCAGCCTTCTATAAATGCAAACCTCACCCTTTCTGGCAGTCTTGATCTGCTGGGAGCAAATGAATTGCTATTATTTAAATCCACCATTATTTAAATTAGATCTCAGTTCAGAAAAGCTGATCTCATTCCCCAAACCCAGCCAGCCTGGAGGAAGGGAGCAGAGCATCCTGTGTGCTCTCCTGTGGTCAGCCAGCCCTGGTCCCTGGAACACAGAGCTCCAGGGTGTAGCCCCTGGTAGGAAGTCTGTAACCCACCAGGGTGAGGACCAGCATTTTGTGAGGCCGAGTTTTCATACTTATATGAAGTATGAGTGAAAATAAGACTTTTTTATTTTACAAAGAATTAAAAGGTAGAATTTCTCAGAGACATTTCACAAATACTGTTCATTTCCATGTGTGACTCCTGGTGGTTGACCTTTAAGTCTTAGAGAAGAAAAGGAATGTCCCGGTGGGACGCACAAATGTATCTTAGTTAACCAGAATAACCAAAACAACCTCAAATCTCCAGTGAGAAAGTTTTTATCATAATTCTTAGAGACATGCTCTTTGCCTCTTGCTGCATAAAATCCGCACCCCCAGGAAGTATATGTGCAGATTTAAGTCAAACTTGCAACCCAATGCAAAAATAACCCCAGGCCATGCTTTCCCAAGAATTACAGGGATGACAAATTAAAATACAATCGCTATTTTGTACAACAGCTTTCATAAGTCTCTCCTGGCCCTGGGGAAATGAGCAAGATGTTCTTTGTGAAGTTCATACTGATTAAACCAAATGTGGCCAAAGGAAATCGAATGTCCTTTCCATCTTTCTATGCCCAATCTCTGGTGGATAAGACAGGGCTGCAAATGGCCTAAAATATACAATCACATATAATTTCAGGAAGTAAAATGTCTAAAGGAGCCCTTTGGAGAAATTACAAGTAGAAATATGTGACTTAAGTGAGAAGCCAGGTCAGTCAGGGAAAGTGCTGTTTGGCAGTTACTAATGGAAGACGTTATAGAACTCAGCTACCTGGTCCAGTTCACAGGAGAGTCGGCGAGGTGAGGTCCCAGTAGACTCCTCAGGCCTGTAGTCGAAACAGGTCTGGCTGCTTGTTCCCAAGAAAATAAATTGGCCCAACTTCTGGAGCTCTCCAAAGTTTCAGGCTTGAAATTGAAGATATTAGTTCCCAAATGTCCATGATAGTAATGTCAAAGAGCAATGCTCTATATGAGAGAATTCAGTAGCTCTAAATTTTAATGCAAAAGCATGTGGTTTGGGGTGGTACCCATTCTTTTGGCAGCTGCAGAGCTTCCCTGGAATTTCCTTTCCATTTATTTATTCAACAAATGTTCATTGTGAGTGTGCCATGTACCAGGCACTGTTCCAGGCACTGGAAAGACATCAGACAAGTAAAGAAGAAATGTCTGCCCTCATTGACCTTACATTTTAGTTGGGGGAGAAAAATGACAAGGAAGTAAACGTGTAGCATGTCGTTTATGGATCACTGTGGTGGAGGATCGAGAAAGCAGAGAAAGCAGAGAGTGGTGAGTGTCAGGAGAACAGAAGCATGGACCAAGCATGGAGGAGCAATGGGAAAGAAAGTCTAGAAATGTACATAAAATAACATTACTTGTGTCTCTAGGAGTCTCTGATCTCCATGCTGTTACAACAAATGGAGAGGATTAGAAACTCCCTTATCATAATATCCAGCAACATTTACTGAATCCTCAGTATGTTCTCAGCCTTTGGCCAGGCATTTCTCTTACATTTCCCCAATCAGCCCAGTCAGCAGTGTGCTGATGCAGGGTAAGAGAAGTGAGATGATTGGCCAGAAGCCACGCAGATAGGATAGGAAGTCCTGGACCTAAAACTTGAACCCAGGCTGACTACCCTTCCAGAGAACATCAAACATGATTGAAATAATAGCAACTATGAACTATCATTTATTGGGTACCTACCGTATGCATCTATTGTGTGAGACGCTTTGCATATACTGACTAGATGTTGGGAGTTATAAGGGAGTAGACATCACACAGACGCCCACCACCCCAGAGCTTTCTTTTTCTTTGTTTTTTATTACATGCCCTCTCCACCTTTGGCATATGCTTCTAACGAAACTGCCCCTTTCACCAAAATTTTCTGAGCTTCTTCACGCAACTTCCCAATAAACAATCAATGCCATACTACCTGCCCAGCCTCAACATCTGTCATGCTTCTCCTGGCTGGCACCCCTCCAGCCCCACTGGCACCCCTTTTGGTTCCTTAAACATGTCCTACACACATCAGCCTCAGGGCCCTTGATCCTGCTGTTCCTTCTGCCTAGGAAGCTTTTCTTCCCTTACCCACATGGCTGCTCCTTCACATCATTCAGTTCACAACTCATCATCTTTAAGAGATGCCTTCCCTGACCAACAAATAGAAAACAACACAAGGTCCTGCCCCCGTCCCATTCCCTCCCTCTGCTTCGTTTTCCTGCACAGCACTTAGCACCTGCTGACATACTTGCTGTTTGTTTGTTTTATTGTCTGCCTTTCTTTATTAGAAGCTCTGTTTGGTTTACCTGTTTCCTCAGCAACTAGAACAATGCCCGGCATGCGAAATACATTCAATACCTATTTTTAAGAAATTATTAAATCACAGGGACTGTACCTTCTCAATGATATCTGTGCATCTTAAAGACTGTCGTTAGCTTAACAGAGGAAAAAAATGCAACACTTTTTAAAACCCACTGTATTTTTTTAAAAAGATTTTCTTTCTTTCTTTATTTTTAGAGATAGAAGAAGGGAGGGAGAAAGAGAGGGAGAAACAGCAGTGTATGGTTGCCTCTCACATGGCCCTCACTGGGGACCTGGCCCGCAACCCAGGTATGTGCCTCGACTGGGAATCAAACCAGGATCCCTTGGTTCCCAGCCCATGCTCAATCCACTGAGCTACACCAGCCAGGGCTCATTGTACTTTTCTAGGCAAGGTTAATGTTCTTTCACTGAGAGCGCAATACGATTCCTTTGAGGCAAATAGAATAGGGAGCCATTTCTTTGGGCTCCCGTCATCAGGGAGTCCTTGTGAAGAGGAAGCCAGTGGTACACCTTGGCAGGGAGCTTTCATCTCAACAGAGTCCCAGGTGACTTTTTAGATGACAGTTGAAAGGAAAATGATTAAATGTCATGAAAGGCTTAAATGTCCACAAAGACAATTGTTCCCGATGCTGTCTACAGGTTGGGAGGCTACATAATAATCTAGGGACAAGACGTTAGGGTATTGGGGTAAGGTGATTATAGAAGAAGTAAAGAGCAGTAGGTAACTTCAAGGTATATTTTATAGATGGACTTGAAAGATTAACAAAGGAGAATTGAGGGAAATGTAAAATATAAAGATGATTCTTAGGATTTTGGCTGATGATATTCACTGAAATGGAAGACTAGAGTTATGTGTTGGGACTTGGTAAGTTTGAAAAGCTGATCAGCCTTCTCAGTGGAGATGTCAATGCTTAGGATAAAGCTTTAGAACTCTAATATGTCTGCAGCCACCAGCATGATTATGATATTTAAAACTTATAAATGGATAGATTTGTCTGGCGAGAGAGCTTAGCATGGGAGAGAAACCACAAGACAGAGCCTCATGAACAGTCTTGCCAAGCTAGGTCATGCCCTGCTCTAGCCTGCGCCATCTCATTCTCATTGTCTCACTGTGTCTCTGTGTCTTTCTTTTCCTCTCTCGATGGTTGTCCTGGGACTGCACCCATCACGTTTTGAGGAAGCCCAGTCTTCCCAGCATCTACAGCCAGATGTGTGAGTGAGTGAGCCTTCAGTTGATTCTAGCTGCCAGCCTCAAGCAGTCCAGTTGACACAGAGTGGAGCAAACTGTCTCTTGTGAGTTCACCCAAAGAAGGGGATTCCCAAGCTATAATTGTTTTAAGCCACTGAAAGGGTGCTTCGTTATGCAACCTTGGATAACTAACTGCAACCTACTAAGGACATACAGTGTTTGGTATGAGTGGTAGTGTTGGAAGGGTGAATGAGAGATGACAAAATGGAAAAATGTACATACAACTTTTTCAAGAGGTTGAGCTGTAAGAGGAAATGAGGTTAGTGGTATTAGGAAGATGTGAAAATAAGTATTTTTTTCTAAGATGGGAACTATTAGAGTATGTGAACATGATGTTGAGAATAATTCTGCAGAGACATAGAGGATTGATTTATAGGAGGAAAAAGGAATAGAACAAATGAGCAAAGTCCTTCAGAAACTGTAAAAAACAGTCATGAGATTGACCTTCCCCTTTATTGGGAGGGAAAAAAAGAAAGACGAGTGTGGGTGAAAGTAGGTTAGCAGATTTGTTGGGGGGGGTGAGGTTTCCATCTAAGAGTTTATATTGTCCTAATGAAGAAAGAGGCACAGCCGTTATTGAAGTTTGAAGAAGGCACAGGAATGGTTTGAGAAGAGAGAGGAAGAAGGGTTGTAATTATCACCTTAAAATGTAGAAATGTGGTGGAAATGATACAGCCATTCAGCTGACAGGGTAGAAAAAGTTCACAGCTAGGTAAAACCAGATTTAGGGTTTATTTCCTCAGAAAGTGCATCATGCTAGAAATAACTTAAGTGCCTATCAGTAAATGAGTGGATCAAAAAACTATGGTACATTTACACAATGGAATACTACGCAGCAGAGAGAAAGAAGGCGCTCCTACCCTTTGTGACAGCATGGATAGGTGAAGGGATTAGCCAAAGAACATATATGCATAACCCATAACCACAGATAACAGTGTGGTGATGGCCAGATGGAAGAGGGGTGGGCTGGGTAAAGGGGGACATCTGTAATAGTGTCAACAACAAAACTAGTTAATAAATACTGAAATTTTTGAAAGACTGTAAAACAAAAAGAAGAATTAAAAAAAGAAAGTATATCAGACAGAGGGCATGCAGTCTAAGGGTGTTTAAGGTAGTCATTGTAGTAATGGACCACGGTACACACTAAGATGGGAAGACAAAATAATGAGAAAGCGTTGGGGTTCCTGGGTTGGTGGTCTCAATGAGGCTGAAGATACGTTGCAGTAGAAGTTCTTGAAGGTCTAGAAAAATTAGACACCCATAATTTGATGTAAGACTTAGGCATGAAAGGTGGAAAGTGTCAGCTGAAGAGTTGTGTGTATTGTGTAAGGCAGGTACTAGGGATGAGAGTCTAGGGACTGTCGCTAGTGAAGGAAGCTAAGAAATCAACTAACTGGCATCAACAACCACAGTCAAAGACTTTTCACCCATTTTGAGAACAGATTGTGTTACCTTCAATGTGAAACTTTCTTAAACAAAAATGGACCTGGAAAGCTCTTTGAAAAGTTCCTCCTGAGAATTTTTTTTCTAAGTACTGTAAAAAATGACTGCAGTGTTTCTTATATTAAAGTTGATGGTGATGTTAAATGAAGAAATAAATGGAGACCTGTTGGAAGTCTTTGAAATGGAACTAATACACCTGTGGTTGGCTTACATGATAAATCTCTCTTTGTTTCTTGGTATTTGCCCTCAGACAAATTGCTGATCTTAGCCCATGCTCTGTTACCTTCTACCTGCTGAGTCTGCCAGTGTAGCTTGATGAATCTTGTGGAGATGAATTTAATGCCTGCCATTACTATAACCAGAACAGGGGCTGGGAGTGCTAATTTCAGCACTAACACACTTCCTTTTTGGGTTTTTCTGTTATTCCTTTGGTTTCCTTGTTTTGGAGAGGTTGGAGGTCATGAACTTATAAGTAGTATTATTGATACATTCCTTAAATTTGGGAGATGAGCTGAACTATGGTTGTTCTATTGAGACACATTCTGGAAGAACCACACACTTAGATCCATTTATTGGTAAATGTGATTGCTGAACAGTGTGCCTTAGAATGTTTCTAGAAGACTCAGCAAAATAAAAAGGCTGACAGATCAGGTGATAGTTTATAAATATTATTTATGTCTAAACCAGAGGCAAAAGGGAATTATAGAGCTCATCTTTCCTTCTGCCTCCTCTTATCCTCTCTTACATACTACGGTCCCAACACTCATATAGTCAAACCACAGAGCATTTATTTCTCCCAGCCCTCAGATTAGTAAATTACCCAACCTCTGGAATGTAGAGTTAGCCGTTGTCCAATAGAACTTTATGTGATGATGACAATGGTGTATATTTGTGTTGCCCAATAGGATGACCGCCAGTCAAATGTGCTTCCTAAAAACTTGAAATTTTATTTTATTTAATTTGAAGTAATTTCAATTTAAATACTGTAGCCACATATGGTTAATGGCTACCCTTTGGGGCAATGCAGTTAGATATTCAGTTCCATTTATTGAGTGCAACGGAGGGTAACAAAAGATGCAAAATAAATGAAACTTCCCTGTTGGAAACAACCTCAGTGTCAGTCCATCAGGCAGAATCCCTAAAGTAGAGAAGCTCCCTGGAACAGGACAAAAAGGACAACTAATCCCCCAGCCATCATGCAAATAAAAAATCTGACTCTCATAGCATCACAAACGACTTAGGCAAAATGGTTATGAAATATAACTAAGCCATCACAACCTTCGCTTGAAAAATAGGACACAATTATTAGACATGTTGCTGAGAATGTTCAAAGACTCTTTAGTCAAGTTTTTATGGTATAACAAACAACCCGAAATCTCTGTGGTTTACAGTAAAATGCATTTATCATTGTCACCCCCAAGTCTGCAGATTATCTGGTGCAGTTTCGCTTCTGCCTGCAGGCTGGGCTCAGGCCAACTCCACTCATCTCCCATTCTGAAACCTGTGGCAGGTGGTACAAGAGGACAAAGGACATCACACCAGCACATTTAGAGCCTCTGCTTAGGTAATGTGTACTAACATTCCATCGGCCCAAGCACATAACATGGCCAACTTCAGAGTCAGCGAAGTAGAAATTTGTACTGCACCTACCTCACTGGGAGGAGCTGTGAAGTCACATGGTAAAAAGTATGGATATATGATTTGTTACTGAAAGGGAGCAAAGAGTTTGGAACAATACTAAGATCTATCACAAATATTTAGAACTCCATGGATTTGGTTAGGGTAATGATTTTTCAGAGAGTGAGTTAATCCTTTTCCCTGGTTGATAGATTCTCCCTCCTCCTGCCTATCATCCTAACTTCTTTGGGTGGAATCCGCTCTCCTTGGTAACAGCTAAGAACAGACAGCACACCCAAGGTATTAAGTTGCCTCCGTTTCTAGTAACCCAAGCCAAATCACAAAGGCATCTAACAGGAGGACGAGCCTGGGGAAACCTGGAATCTACTTTCCCGCAACAGTGACTATCAGAGAAAGCAGGGGAGTCCCTGTGAAAATGTCAGAACTCTCAGCTTAGTGACAGTGGCTGTGACTATATAAGTAGATGACACAGCAGATTTGTAATAGTGAAAATGATGTTGATGAGCTTGCAAGCTCAACACAATCTTTAAAATTTCAAATCCAAGTTCATCCCTTACCATTTCCTTCTTTGTCAACTTCTCAACCCTTTCTCAGTCCTTCTCCTAAGGCAGAACTAGTAGACCACATATTGCTCCTCTTCTAATTGCTGTTCTCTTTGTTTGTATGAGGGCTTTTAAAGCACTTCCTTATTCAGTCAATGAAAGCAGAATGAACTTTGACTCTGCCAGGCAATGCTTTAAGTTCTATGGACCCTGCAGTGAACAAAACAGAAAAATGTGTCTGTCCTCTCAGTTTACGTTCTCATGGAAGGGCAATGAGCAATTGGACAAATACATGCATCATACAATGTCTTTGAAAGTTAAAGCAAGATAAAGGGCTTGAGAATGACTGGAATGCTCTCTTATGTGACCATATGGTGGTGGGAAAGTTTACTCTGAGGATGGAACCTTTGAAAAAAGACCCGAATAAACTGAGGACTGAAGATAATGATAGGAAAATGTTTCAGTTACAAGGAACACCAGTAGGACAGGGTTGTGTGAGGCATGCTCAAGGAGTAGCTTGACACACAACATAAGTGGAACGGAGTAAGGGGGTGGAAGGAAATTAGTCTGAAGAGAGACTGGGAGCCACATTACATAGGACTTTGTAGGCTGGGAAGTCACTGGAGCATTCTGAGCACTGGAACAGCATGAATAGAACACCGGAGTGAGGAGGCATGATGTCCTGGAGCACGGTGTGTGGGGTCTGCCTGCTTCCCTGTCAAACAAACCTCTCTTCTCTGGGATCGGGCCTCCGGCTGTGTCCGGCTTCATCTCGGCTCATCACTTCTCAAGCCTCCAAGGCTTAAGCCTCCAAAAATGCGGACCTTCTGTGCTGTTCGCTCCTTAATTTCACATGTCTCCCAATATCTTCTCTGAATTTACTGTGCTTTCTATTTTTGTCAGCTCAACCTAATGCAGTCCCCAAATTCGATACATTAAGATGGAAATCTAATCAAACCAGCAAACATGTAGCATTCACTACACACACACTTATTGTACCTTTGCTGTGTGCAAGGTTCTGAACAAGGGACAGGGAAGCTCAAATGTGAATTGAAATGGACCTGGCGGTTCAGGAACTTACAGCTTGATCTGGAATTTTCCAATTGTTTCAAGTATGCAGACCTCCAGCACCATGAAAATTTGCAATCTCCTGTCTAATAATTCTTTAGTAGATTCAATAGTCATTCACTGAGAAATTATGCAATGACAAGAAGCTATTATACAGCCAATAACATCTTTTATGCATTTCTTTCTTATCAATGTAATGACTTTTACATATTACTACATAATAAATGCATGTCTGAAACACATCGTTGCTGAAACGCATTACCTCTTTGGTACAATGTGGGAAGCAAATATAGATTTGCCAAAGCATTGCCATCAGTTCACCTCCAAGTTGCACCCCTGCCTCTGAGGAGAAACACAGAACTGGGCTAGAGCTCAGTGAACCTCAGCTTTTCTACTCTGACCATAGGGACAGACTCCATGTATAGAAATAGGGTTGTCACTTCTGTTGCAAGAGCTTGGGCTTTAAAGCTGCCTCAATATAAATGCTATCTACCCATCTTGAATCCCAAAACATAGGGGCAGGACCAGCTGCATAATTTGCAGGGCCCAGGGCAAAATGAAAACGCAGAGCTCTTTGCTTAAAATTTTATTAAGAATTTCAAAATGGTGACAGCAGAAAATTAAAGCAAGTATGGGGGACTTCTGGCCATGGGACCTTACTCAGTCTTAGGAAACCAGTGCTGAACGGGGACTGGAAATACATCAGGATGGCTGCTGCAGACAGGGCCATCTGTGCAAGCCCAGCAGAGTCTACCGCCGTTCAGCAACAGCAGATATGATGGTGGCGTCTACCACGTGCCAGGAACCCCTCTAAGTGCTGTGTCTGTCACGTCACCTTTAACTAATGAAACAGTTACCATTATCCCCACTTTGCAGCTGAGGAAACCAAAGCCCAGCCAGGGTTAGTAACTTGCCAACGTGGTGCAGCTGGCGAGAGAGAGGCAGGATTCAGTCCCGTGTGGTCTGACTTCAGCACGTGGGTTCATACCTCCTGATGTGGATCTGCTTGCCTACTGCTCTCTAGCTCGTTTTGAGGACCAACACAGAAAGTGTAGGCAAAATGATTGCTAATTTTATGTGTACCTATTGAGCACTCCTTCCGTGTATTATTATTAACAGCATTTTAACACTGAGGAAGTGAAGAAGCAGACACAAGGACCTTGTTTAAGAAGGCGCAGAAAGTGAGGGGTTGAGCCAGAGTTTCAACTGACAGTGAGTAGAAGATAAGAAACAAAAAATGGGAGCATTGGTTGTTTTACTTTGTATTTTATATAATATTTTACATTATATTTAGAGTATTATTATACATATTATATATACACGTATAACTTAGTTATTGTGTAGTTATAAGAATATTTTGGGGTTCCCTGCAGGAGGGCTCTGAAGGCAGTAGCTTTAAAACACTTATGGAAAAGGAATGCAAGATTGTAGTTAAAATCAGGAGACAAAATGCAAGTAGGCTCTTGTTCAAGTGATATCCACATTTTATGGAAAACAAGGAGCCCTTATCTTTTATGGGTCTGTAATTCATCTTATTTATTTTATAATCTTGAAATTGATTTTCCAGTAGGATGTAAATAAGGAAGCCTCTGTGCCTTTTTTCGGCGCTCCTCTATTTTCATGCTAATCAAATTTGTCATAAGGGTAATCATTAATCTCCCCTGGCCACCAGCCGCCCTCCCCCATCTATGTTGTGCAGAAGCCCCACATGTGCCAATGATATCTTGCAAAGGCAAACTCGGGACCAAGACTGGCTTGTGTGCAAGGAGCTCAAGGTTAGTTCCTTGTGAACAACGCAAACTATTCTTGTCTCCTGCCATGAAGTGTGAGTTATTTAATTTACCAAGACATGGGCTGTAAACCAAACCACCAATGGATGTTTTAGTTTTTATTGCCTATTAGAGAGCATTGATGAGCTGTTGAATGTAAGCTGTTAGAGGTAATGGGATTACGTTCTTCTAATACCAGGAGCGGGTATCACCCTACGTTTTACACTACTTCCAGCTTTCCCCCCAAACCCACAGGAGTGTTTCTGTTCGTTCAGCACATAGTGGCTGAGAGCCTCTTGATGCTCTGTGGGAGAAAGAGAGGAATCAAACCTTAGGTTCTCTGGAGTCTGGTTTTGGAGTCTGAGAGTGTGTATCCTCAGGTATCTGATGAATGCACCAGAGATGCAAAGACAGTACCATAGCCATTCAGAGGGGAGAGGAATCCCTTTTACAAGAAGCTATAAAATGGAAGAAATCCGTGAGCTGATCCATGGAGCAGCTAGGAAACCTAATGCCTTACATGTCCTCTGCATGTTTTTTAATTTTCCCAGATCTTTCTCAATCAATTTGAAGCTTATCTAAGCACTTATCAGACTTATCAAGAATCCTTCAAGTATGAAGCTATTTTACCTAGTTTCTCAGCTTATAGGGAGAGAGGAGAAATCAAAGATCACAGAGAGACTGGCGTTTCCATGGCCAAGTCTCCGACCCTCTAACGTTTACACTTTTGGGGCGGCTCTAGCAGCTTACCTCCAAGATGGCTGCCGCCAGTGACTTTTCTCCATGTGGCTCCTATAACTCCCCCATGGGAGACTCAGTCTATTTCTCTATTCTCCTGAATCTAGGCTTTAGTAAATTAACCAATGAAATGGGGCAGAAGTGGTGCTCCGGGACTTTCGAGGTTAGTTTAAAAGAAGCCTTGCATCTCCTGCCTGGGTGTCCTGAAACAATCTGCGAGAACTGAGCTACCAGGTCAGAGGTCTAACTACCCTTCAACGACCACTCTGGCAAAGCCAGTTCTGGGCACTTTGATGACCGTTCCAGCTGAGCCCAGCCTTCTAGACATCTCAGCCAAGGGACCAGACCTGGGAATTCTACCTTGGTACTTCCAGACCAGCCCGACTGCCAGTTGAATAAGTCTGGTGACTTCAGTCAGAACCACATGGAGTTGAAGATGTGCCCAGGAAGCCTCACTGGAATGCCTGGTTGACCAAACGGTAAGACATAATAAAGTGGTTATTGTTTTAATTCACTAAACTTTAGATGAGCATAAAACAGTAAAAACTGGAACAGTGATACATCGAATCTCTTAGAAATTTTTTATTTCACCTTAGTTTTTTTAAAAAAGAATAGACTTTATGCAACATGTAATTGATCCCCATATTTCACACATGAGAAAACTGAAGTCTGAAGGGTCAAGTAGCCACTCAGGGTTTCTCTTTCATGCTTTGGCTTTTATTACTCTCTTCTTTCATTAATCTTGGCTGTTCTCAGGGTAAATTAGAACAGTTATTAATTTTAGTCTTGAACCCATCAATAATGTGAACAGATTTGAAATATCTGGCTGGGAATAGCAAATGCGGAAGAGTGGAAAACCTCAGGCTAATTTATCTTGTGGCCTCAGTGCCTGGGGTAGTATTCCACTCACTGAATTATTGTGGGATAAAGAAAGGAAGGAAGGAAGGAAGGAATGAATGAATGAAATTCCTTCTCTTTGTGTAAATGGAGAATTCTGCAACAAAGCAACTCAATGTGTGTTTCACTTCATCTACTTTACTTTTATAACAAATTCATCTGACCCACTGTCCTTTGACAGATAAGCCCCTGAGAGCCAACTGGAAAGCTGGTGTTTGTGTCAGAATCTGTGACTCCATGGCCCACGTTTCTGGAGGCTGGAAGGCCTACGCCTGCCAGGATTCCAGCTCCTGCATGGAAAATAGCTTTTCTCGGAGGCTCTACCTCTCCATATCATGTGCCCCATTTGCTGTCAATGTGGCCTCTTGTTTGGAGGCCCTGGTGGCCAGGAACTAGTTCTGACAGCAATGACTCACTCTGCTCCTGTGAGTGAGTCCATTCTTCAGGACTGTTTTGTACCACAGTGGAATCCAGTGACTTGGACTGGAGTCCGGAAGGTAACCCAGTGAGTGACGGGGTTCTGCCCGGCAACCCTGTAAGTGTGCAGTGTTTATTGGTGTCATGTGTGTGTGGTGACTCAACACAGAATCTGGAAATGACAAGGTTCTGCTCGTAGCGACCTTAGGTTGCTGGTGGAGGAACAGACTCATTTTGGGTTCTGTTTCTCCAAGACAATTAGTCTTTTGGAGGCTGAACATTGCGTATTTTTTAAAAATGCAAAATTGACAGGTCACTAAGCTAGGAAGGCCCCTCCCAAGTCACCTTCGGAGCAAAAAGAGCTCAAAGCTTATGCCACAAATCATGCCACAGTGAAAACTTGGAAACAGCAGTGCCCATGGCCTAGGGCAGGAAGTAGGGTTTAGGAACTGGGAAGGTAACGGTTCCTTGGGTATTCCTTGGGCAAAAAAAAAAGGGTATTTTTTGAGGGAGGATACCCCAATAGGTGAAGTCCACCCTGACTCCAGGAGACCACAAGCAATTCGACCTGTGTGCCCCTGGAGGACTGCAAGTGATCAAGGTGGTATCTGAGCTGTTGTGCTCCAGGGGACACATCGACCGCCCAGGATGCAGGTAAAGAATCATGGGTCCACAGACGGAAGGAAGTTGGAGAATTGCTGGACTGCAGCTGTTGTGGGTTAACCTTTTTCCTGAAGTCCAAACACCTTACCTACATTTTTCCTGAATTCTAAACCACTTACTTAGACTTTTCTTCTCCTTAGAAAAAGGGTCAGTTTGAAATGAAGTGTAAGATGGTATTTTAGCATACACAACCCGCCGTCTTCTCAGATCACTGACATCTGAATGAAGTGCCCGTAAAGATCCAATCCATCCCCACCTAACTGGTTTCGGTGGTGACAGGCAGCACGAATGCCGACCATTGTGGTTTCAACATCACGGCCCCTCTCATCCTGCACATCTAAGGCACAGGTGCAACCACCAGGCCCACGGGCCGCATCTGGCCTCCACCTTGCTGTATCTGGCCCAGCACCTTGTTTCTACCTGGCAGCAGTGCCGAGCTCCTTGCCCCTAGTTAAGGAGTAATTACATTTATGAAGTCCTAAAATTACATTCTGCCCTTTGAAGGCAACTGCGAGGCTGATGTGGCCCCGGGTGAAAATGAGTTTGACACCCCTGGGCTAAGCAGTCGCCAAGTCCCAAATACAGCACAAGTCTGTCCTCTTCTCCCCATCTCTGCTGGCACCAGCCCAATCCAAGCTAACATCATGATGTGACCCATTGCACAGCAGCCAGAGCTGCTTTTTAAAAACAATTATTTCAATGACTGTAGTTTACATTCAACAATATTTTGCATTAGTTTCAGGTGTACAGCAGAGTGGTTATACAATCATATGCTTTTATAAAGTGTTCCCCCGATATTTCCAGTACCCACCTGGCATTATACACAGTTAGTACAATATTATTAACTATATTTCCTATGCTGTACTTTACATAATGGTCATGGGGATATAAAGCGCAGAGCTCCTTTTAAAGTTACATACTGTATGATAAGATCCTTTCCTGTGTTCCACAGTGGCATGGGGCAGGAGATGAGATAGTGGCTGTGGTTATCCTTTGAGGAAAAGAGACATTTGGGGTGTAAGCTCATGGTTCTTCTAACCAGATGTTGTCTACAGGTGGGCCATTGTCCATAATATAACCCATGACAAAGGAATCTCTTATACCTGCCAATGACTATTCCCTTCTCTACTGCGAATATCCCCTTGGCCTCTCATCTAGACACAGACACATACACAGGAACCCTAGAGAGGCCAAAGCAATTCTTCCTGCAAGGGCTTTCATCATAAATCTCAATATGGTTGACGCTGGAGAAGGATGATGCTGAGAATCCGGACTTACTCTCCTGCACCAGGCACCTCACGGCTATTGTCTAATCAAAGAGCAAGGTCATGTTCTGCCCAGACCCGCGAGGTGTTGCACGCACACATGCTCTAACTGTTCTTGCTCACTCTCCATTTGTCTCTCTGCTTTTACCCTTCTCTCTGATTGAAATCTCCACTTCCTCGTTTCTGTGGGTTCACTGCCCTCCCTCAGAAGTCAGCAAGCTGCACATCTCTCCCTGGGTCTATGTTTGAAGATTTCCAGGATCTGTAGTGTGTCCACACCATTGCCTTCTCTACTCCTGTGTGGACAGAAAGATCCGCCTCAGATCCTTAGAGCTGGGGAGGAAGAACATCTGGATTGCATCTTGTAGATTTCTCCATGAATCTATTAGGCAAACCAACAAAAACAAGGAAAAAAAAATCCCTATTTTTCCCAATGAAGATAAATGTCTTTCCCAAAACCTTATTGACTTTTTCATATTTATTTCTCTGCTGTATTCAAACTTGAGCTTACTGTGTTATAGGAGTTTGCCCTCATCCTGATCCTGGACTACAAGACAAAGCTTCATCTCTCAGCTGGATGGAGCTCGTCCCCCAGATTCATCCTGCAGGCAGAGAGTGGGCTTTCCACGGGGCCATGCCTCTCTCCTGCTCTCATGTGGTCACTATTTTCTCTTATGTGCCCCAAATCCTTGCTCACAGGCACATCCTTCTCCCTGGGGAAATCTCTCCCATCTTCAAGCTTTTGTCTAAAATCTCTTAATGGGGACATCTTTCCTTTCTCCCCAGGACTCCCCAATTGGCTCTGTAAGGCATTCTTCCCTACAGCACAAATGAAACTCTAAGGAAATAAATACTAAGCGACTACATATCCCCTGTTAGATTGTAAGCCTCTTGAGGGCAGAACCTCTGTCTTGCTGTGTGCTGTGTTCCCACATTAGCACATAATAATCTTGGGTAATATTCAATGCTTATTAGGTATGAGACATTTTATACAAAGGAGCTCATTTATTCCTTACAACATTCCTCTCGGGTAAGTGAGGAAGGAAAGGGAGATACAGAGTAAGTAACTTGCCCAAGATTGCACAGCCATTAGGGCAGAGTCAGGATTTGAACTTAGGAAGCCTGGCCAAAAAGATAGAAATTACATAGTGAAAAGCACATAATCACTTTTAAAACTTCAGTTTTGTACTGTCAAAATAAAATTGATGTTCAGGAGAACTGAGAGTTAAGAAGCCCAATCACAGTGTTTTTAAATGGGTTGTTGAACTTGGAAATTTTCCCGTCTCTGTCTGATTTCTAGATAAATTGTAGTATTCTGAAACCAGTCCTCTCTTAAAATGTGGTTCTCTCTCTCTCTCATTTTTGATTTTAATTTGCTGATGTGTCCCATTACTTTGGAAAGAGGCTAACATCTCCATATGTGACAAATACGGGCTTTTCTTAGTGGTGAAATGGGGACATTTTAAACTCTTAATTGTAATCAACATCTTATAGCTCAGAGATACTCCAGAAAACATCTCTATGTATGATTTTCCAAGATGAGACAGTGACATGAATCAGTATCCTAGCTACCGGGACCTTAAGCATTGGACTTGGCTCTGTCACTGGCCTCCAGGACACCCATGGTCCATTTACTTAGACTCCACCAGCTCCAGAGCAGACAGTGGGAACCAGTGGCCTAGCCAGCTATTTTCACAACAAAGAAAAGCTTCTGCAACTCACTGTCATAGAAATAGATGATCAGGACCTGTGCTGGGCCAGATTGCCAAGGGGATTCAATGTCTACCATTTCATGAGGCGCTCTGGGCTCTTAGCCTTTTTAGACTGAGAAATGCACTTATTCATAAACATATACAATTGATCATAGAAACGCAATACCATGTCACCTCTATCTTTGCTGCTTTTATTCAGTACAAGAAGCCAAAAGTGAGTATTAAATTAATCCTCAGTGAATTTAAATCGCACAGGGAAATTCAGAACATCCTTTAATGTCGAGAGAACATTGTTCCAAATGATTTTGTAAGAAGGTAGTGCTCGTGTGTTGTGAAGATGACATCTCAGGGGAGGCGGTTAGTGAGACGTGGAAGTCAGTCCTTTCTTGAAGTAAAATGACACGCATTATAGAAGAGAACGCCGTGTTCTCAGTGCCGACCAGAAAAATGAATGAGGCAGATCCTGGGCCAAGGTACTGAGGAGACATATTTTTAGGAGCAAAGACTTGTGGAGAGAGGGTTCCCACGGACCTCTTTGGCACTAGAAAGAGAAGTAGAACAAAGAAAAAGTCAGTTTTGGAAAATGAAGCTATTAGCTGCTCCACAGAGACCCCAAAAGTATTTTAGGGTCAGTAACATGGTGCTTTGGGGCCTGTGTCATGGTTCCTCTTTCTCAGGACACCTTTCCTTTCCACGGTGTATCCTCTGACCAAGTGTGTGACAGCAGAATCATTAGAATGGGTGTCAGTGTCAAACGATCCATTTTTATGTGAATAATCTGCATGTCAGTCCCATCGTGTGGCCTCTGTGAAGAATTAAACGTCCCTCGAGGTGCAGCCTCAGAATTCCTGCCTCACTTTACAGTAGCGGGTGGGGTCAGGGACCTTGTTCTGAACACAGATGACCTGAAGCCGCCTAAAATGTACTGGGTGAGAATCCTTTGGAGTGCTGCCCAGGGATCCACGTTTTAACCATTTACGGTCCTCAGATGGTGCACATGCCCTTCCTTTTGAGATCAGGAAGTGATCACCGGTACCCTTCCCAATTGGTAAAATGAGTAATTTGGCTCAGGGTCATCAAACCATGGATTATCCCTCATTTTTCACAATAAACATCCTCAGATCAGGTTCGCATTGTCCCCATTTGCTGGGCAGGAAATTACAATTCATAGCCGAGTACCTTTTGGACTCTTCCGTCTCTCCTAAACCACTGAGGTTCTCAGTTGTATGCCAAATGGGCTGAAATGCAGTGCATACAATGTTTTTTACATGATCGATGTCTGAATCCCATCAGCTGTGAATATAAAATCACTCAACATCTTAAATCTCATTATAATTCTTTAGTAGTTTCATTATAATGAGATCATTCTGTTAACCTTAAAAATCATGAGATTTAAAAATTCTTCTCCTTTAGTCTTTCCTCAGCATGTTTGATATACTTGGGGATTACAACATCTGACCTGAATAAAAGATAAGGTCAAAATAAAATTCGAACCCCAGCATAAGTGGTCATGAGCTTCAAAGAGATGAATTTAGATGAAAAGCAGGAGCTGGGGCATTTATACCTGTTATCACAGATATAGATTTGGTCTTTCTTCTTCTTTTTTTTTTTTTTAATTCTTTTTCACTTTTAGCTCTCTGGCTTTCTTCCTTTGCTGAGCAAATTTACTTTCTCACACTTTTGTATGAGATGTTACCAGCCTCCTTTCTTTGAACAATCAAAGCAATAAAGCAGCCTCTCAGTTGGAAACTCACTTTGGTTTCCAGGAAGACATTGTTAATGAGCTTACAAAGGTTACTTAGAGAAAAACCAGGTGTTTGAATTTGTAACTTGTTTCTTTGATAAAGGCAGGCAATATGTGAATTGATGTTGTCAGACAGTTTTAGAATTTATCTGATAGACTCTGTCCATTACAACGCTCTGCAGATGTCTTATGGGGAACGACAAGCGATGATGGCAGTTGAAGAACAGGGAATCCAAATAACAACTGCAACCTATTATGATATGAGGAAACGAGAGCGTCGCCCACAGTACCCAGCCCCTTCAGAGCCCGTCTTGGCACACAGCAGAGCACTGATGAACAGGTGACATGATAACATCTTCAGAGAAGTCTCTCAAAGAAGTTCCAGGGGAAACACTGCTCAGTGCACATGGCAGAACTTGGTAAAATCATCTCCAAGTTTCTCCCACACCCGAGCAGTTGCCCCAGTCTCCTCTTCCCTCTCCAAAGGGCCCCAGCTCCATCTCCCTGAACCTCGAGTTGTGCTGCCTGCTGTTTCTTGCCCCTCTCATCGTTCCAGGAAGCTCCTCCCATCTCACAAATAATCTGTTCCATTTCTGATGGAGCCCAAGGCAGGAGCATGACTGTGCAACTTTTGTAGAACTCAGTATGTAATTTGTGCCTAGGTTCAAATGCCGTGTTGAATTTGAAGACTGCACTTAGAATTTTCCAATGTAATCCAAACAGATTTATGGGTTATTGTGACAACAGCTCCTTGCTGTGGAAGCCTGGCCTCTTGCATTGAGGTAAGAGGATCCCTGCTTTTCCCTTGCAAAGGTCAATGAAGGAGCTAAGACGACCAATGTCACAGGTACTGTCCTGGTTTTAGTACCGGAAGCAGGAACCTCTCATTCCCAGCAAACTGGGGCAGTTGGTTGACTTGGACAGAACAGCCCTTTGGGCCTCTCTCTGAGGCAGCCTGACGTAATGAGATCCCAAAATGTAACCCGCAGATGAATGGGTGCCTCCTCTTTCCTTGGACGTGGCAAAGTCATGGCTCCTAGGGGACCCATGGGTTCAGGCAATTTCTTCTCCTCATCTCCCCCCACCCCATCTCCCCCACCCCATCTCCTCGCATAGCAGGCCTGGGGTAGTGGCTGAGCCGGGGACCTTTGCCCTCCTGCTGCCAGGGCCTAAGGCAACTGAGGAATTAAAAAAGATTTGTGTACTTTACTCAACTCTGCTAAGTCTTACCCTTATTTTCAACTTCACTTTATCTTCACCTTTAGCAGTAGAAAACTAGTTATTAACAGGGTTAAAAACACTTTCCTACATAGATAAAACTAATAATTTTAATCCCAAACTAATAATTTGAGTCTTGAAGTAATTTAACTGTTCTCATCCTTATGTGAGGATACCAACACATATTACTCTGTTTTTTGTAATTCTAATGACATGATAATAAGTGCTGTTTTTAAGTTAAAAATGACATTTCAGAGAAAGCCACTCATGACATACCCTTTCAGAATCCAAACTAATAGCATTTGGAGTAGCCAGGCTAATTTCTACTTCATCTTGCTCACCCTTGGCGGCAGATGGGCTCAAGCGCTGGCCTAGCTCGGCTTCTACACGCTCCCTCCCCAGTCCTCGCTGGTGGGTCTCATTCTGATGGTGGTCTCTCTCCCTGAGTGCGTGTCCTCAGGGCGTTCCCCTCAGTGGTAACTTGGTATTGTTAACTAGGCCTCCTGTGGGCTGAGATCATTTGTCCTTCTGGTGGCCAGAGAGTCCCTGACTTTAGGGAGACTATACAAAGAAGAGAAGCTAAAGTCTTACAGAAGCAGGCCTGGTTGCTGTTGCAAATGCGTCTTTTAGTTTCAAAAGTCAGAAAGCGTATGAGGATAAGTTAGCTAGGGTCATCAATTTAAACCATCTCTTTAACAGTGTTTTCTTTTTAAAGAAAGTGCAATGGATGTCATTATGTTTCTGAATAATTATTTTGGAACTTTGCTCTACTTTTGCATAATGCATTTGATATACAGTACCGACGAAATGAATCAAGATTTACCCGGAACCAAAATATAGAGGTCATGAGATTACTGTTCTATATTTGATTCTTTAGTAAAGTTTCATCATGACCATAACCACCCTAAGTCCTCAGAACAAGTGACCCTAAGCCCACATGGCCATAGAGAAGGACTTCCTAGGATAGAAACTCCAAATCTAGGATTAAAAATAGTCTCGGTCACCCTCAAAAGCTTAAATAGGACAACCTATGTTCTTGTTCACACTTTACAAAAAGCGAGCCATCACCCTAAACCTCTTGGTCTCTCTGGTGATCAGCCCCGGAGGCCTGGCAATGTTGCTTCTCCCTGTTCCATGGGCTTCACCTTCCTGGCCCTCTTCTGAGCAAAGTCAAACTCTTTGGGGACATCCTGCATCCCTGCTGGATCCTTCCTTTGCCCCTTGGCATCAGACAAGACTCTGCAGGTCTGACTCCCAACCAGTTCACACTGGCTGAATCAAAAGGGAGTTTATTACCAGTGTGGGGGAGGAGAAATCTTCCTTTACTTTTCTAGGTTCTTTCCTCTGATTTGATTAGGCCTAATAATCAACTAGACATAAGACAAATTAGTAAGAGAAAAAGACCAAATTTATTCACACATGTGTGTACGGCAACCCCACATACACGAGACGTGCAGAGACAGAAAGGGAAAATGAGGTACGTATGGCATTCTGGGCCAAGGATGAGGTCAGGTGCTTGGGGCTTCGGGGGGAGGAAGGTCACTGCTGGACAGTAAGAAGAGCAGATGTTCAGTAATCAGACGTTTGCCCTGCCCTATACATAGGGCATAAAAATTTATTGCTGGTGGTAGCTCTTCATATGGGCAAGACCCTCAATCTAAATTCTTTAAGGGAGAGAGAAAAATTTCGTATAACCCTGCAGGATCTCAAGTGCCTCAACTCAGAATAATTTATGTGCCAAAGTGGCACATCGTCGGGAGGCCTGTTCCAAACCTCTTTACAAGAATCGTGGCACTCACTGAAAGTCCAAAGGCAAAGAACTTCTGAGGACCTAAAGCATACAGAGGGACCTCAGGACTGGGTCCAGCACACACTACTTTATTTTGTCTCTTCCGGAAGGTTTCCTTCTGTGCAGACACAGACAGACCTTCTCCATGTGGGTGGGACACAGCAGCTGTCCACCCTACAGGTCCATTGGTCCAAGGTCCAAGAGGAGAGTCAATTGCAGTAGAAAAACCCAGGTAAGGACGTGGGCCATTTGTGTCACAGGTCCATCTCTGAGCCAGTTACCAAGGTCAGTGAGATGAAGGTGACACTTCAGGTAATCCTGAAGACACTTCAGGTGGTCCTGCCCAATACCCTTCAGGGTCTATTGCCAAGAAAGAGGATGGGAGACAGTGTAGAGTAATCACATGGTAATGGCTAATATGAGCTGTGTCCTTGGTATGCTACAGACACTATTATATTTGTTTGGGGTATATAATCTACTTATTCTTGTTGAAAGGCTAAGCTGTAGGTTCAATGATTGTCACCATTATACAGAAGATGAGGGATTAGAACTGTTACGTAGCTTGCGTGAGATCACATAATTAGTGGATAGGAGAGGCAGAGTTTGAATCCAGATTGGCTGACCCCAGATCTAGCCACCCAAATACTCACCCACTATACCTGCCAAATTCTTTCTTCTCTCTTTTTTCCCTTTGCTTTTTCTCCCTTCTGTGTAGGATGGCTGAGAGCTGGAAGGGCTTGGTGAGGGTCAGGCACTGAGGTGAGGAGAGTATTCTGAAGCCCCTTTTTTCCAGCTACAAGTCCAAAACACTTCCTCTCGTCTTTCTCCACCTTGTCTAGAACTTTCTATTTCTAGTTCTAAGCTATTCAACTGCCAGCTCCCAACCAGAACCAAGAACTAGACCCAGATTTCCTGATTTAGATGGAAGGCATGTGGATTGTTCCTCACGAGGCAGAGAGGAGCTCCCTGCTGAACACCAGAAAACAATTTGACACAAAAACATGGGGCGGGGGAGGTTAGAAAGGAAAAAGCAACAGAATGAAAATCTGTTCAAAATGATGAATCACTCATTTTATCCAATTATGTCACACTAAAGTATAATTTCATGCTTGATTATAAATAAATGGTCTTCTCTGCTTCTCTGTTTATTTCACATCTATGAAAATCTTCAAGACCCTGTTCAAATACCACCCCCTCTATGTGGGCTGCCCCTCACTGCTCCCCCCGAGGCAGTATGCTGAGCATGCCCTTCTCTGTGTGCACAAACTCTGTGGTACACTTCTATCCCGTTGTTCCATCACCACATATTCCCGTACGCCTTCCTTCCATGAACAATTGGGATTTCTTAAGAATAATAACTGCGGCTTGTGGACCTATATTTTTCCATTCTCCTTAATAATGCCTGGTACAGAGTAGTTCAATTAATTAACCAATCCCACTGGTCTTCCTTCAGCACTTCTAAGACATTCTGCATTTTCCCGCATTAAGGTTTATGGGCTAATTCGAACTGGTGGAGTGAACGTGTTGAACTTGGTGGGGTGTTTTCTGTTGAAAGGACCTCTGCTCTGCCCCTTCATTGCCTCTTCAAACCCACTTCCGAGCTATTCTGAACAACACCATGATGAAATTCCAGGCAAGTCTTGCAGTTTTTCTGTTCCCTCTTTTTTTTTTTTTTTTTAATCCTCACCTGAGGACATTTTTTTTTTTTTATTGCTTTTTGAGAGAGAGGAAGGGAGAGAGAGAAACAAAGTGAGAGACAAGCATTGATGGCTGCCTTCTGTGCCTGGGCCAGGGATTGCACACGTCTGAATCAGGGATTAGACCGCACCCTAGTCTGTGAATTGACTGGGGAGTCAAACCACAACCTTTCAGTTACAGAACGAGATGCTCCAACCAACTGAGCAACACTGGCCAGGGCCCTGTTCCCTCTTAAGTAATAGATGAATCATGTCTTTCAGAGTCAGGAGGAGGTTAAAACCTGCTCAGAATTATAGGGCCAGCAGTATGTGATAGAGGCAGAGCCTGCATCCATCTGTCCAGGCTCCAGCGTAGTTCTCCTTCCTGCATCTAAAGTCATTTGTTGAAAAACAAACAAACAAACAACAACAAAAAAAACACCCTTTATCTTGGGAGGGGTCTGCCTGAAACATTTATGCCTTTAGAGAAGGCTTTACATTCTAACCAATCAGGAACCTGCTCTGCGAGCCCTCTGGGGTGTTTGTGTCCTTTGTCAATTTCCACCTCATACTTGCAGTAAGTCAAACGCCCTCTGGGTTTGGTTCCATCAGATCCTTGGTCACCCCTAAAACGTACCACGCTGTTCCATGCCTGTGCATCGGTGCACACGTTACTCTGCTGCAGACGATGCCCCTGCATGAGCTGATGACAACATCTTCTCCTATGAAGCTTTCAATCAGGTCTGGGGGCTCTTTCCACTTTGCTTCATCGCATCTGTGATATACCTTTATCGCATTCTATGTGCACATGTGCGTGACTCTGTGTCTCTGTGAGCAAGGGTCACACCTTCCATACCTGTATAGCCTGCCTTCAAATAGTACACATTTTATAAAACACCTGCACATACCAGGGCCTGTGCTACATGTTATGGATAATGTACACAGCACAAAAATCATCGTCTCTGTGCTCAAAAACTTTCAATACTGGTAACAATGGTAAGTCCCCCCCACCCCATCTTCCTTGTTTCCCCCATGATTGCCTTTAAGTTCTTGGGGTCCTGTGTTGTGCTGAGGTATTGTGTTGTCGGGCAGAATGCGTGTGTGTGTTGGGGTGTCTAGTCTTCAGCTGAAGTCCGTGCAGGACCCCAGCATGTCGCTCCCAGGAATCTTGTGTGGAAAGCCCCTTGGAGTCAGACTTTCCTCGTCTGTAAAGCTAGCGTTTGCACAAAGGTTCATTCTTCTCTTGCCACCCCACTCACCCTGCCCTGGCCACAGGAAGCTCTGAGAGACCGGCCAAGATCTTGTCTACTTGCAGCCTTTGAGGACACATGGTATCTGCCCTTCAGTCTCCCTAAATCTGCTGCGGATTCAGGTTGTACACCACGCCCTCTGGATTGCCTGCTCCCTCCACTCCAAGGCACGAGGCTCTGCGCATATCTTTGCCACCTCTTCCCCACACTGAGGGAAACGTTTCTAGTCTCAGAACGTGGAAGGCTGTTCCAGTGCACCATAAGTTCTTTCTGCCTCTGCTTTTGAATTTGAATGTCAAAGCCTTTTTTTGCTTCCTTCTGTGGCAGCAATGTTCCCCAAAGCAGTGGTTTGTAATGGTAATGGCCCAAATAGGGAAAGAGTAACAGAAAATACTGAGGAAATAAATTTCAGAAATAGCATTGAAGAACAGTAATGGCAAAAGCAGCTAATCACTTCTTAGCCCTTATAACCCACCAGGAACTACAATAAGTAATTCACATGCCTTACATAAACATGATCATGGCAACCCATGAGGTAATTGTCATCCCTGTGTTACCGAGACACAGGCAAGGGAGCCTGCAGTCATGGAGCCAGCAGGTGAGGTCTGTTGGGAACCCAGGCTGTCGGCTCCAGAATCCACCAACCACCCACCACTCCTATGGCCTCCCCACGTCCTGTGGCTTGTCCTAGACACAAAGCAGCTGACAACAGGCAGTGTGGTAGTCACACCACAGACCAGCACTGAGCAGGCACCCAGTAAAGATTTGCTAAGAGAAGGCAAACTAACAAACGCCAAGTTACGGTTAATAAAACCACACAGAGTCAATTCATCAGGAAAATGATTTGAGGGCTGTTCACCATATTCTCCAATCCAATAAAAATGTTACAAATTGGAATTTTTTGCATGTCCTAGAAGAAACAATGACTTCTGAGCACAAGGCTCCAAATCCTTCTGTGTCCAGACATGCTGTGGACGAGAGCCCAAAGCCAACGTGAATCTGAAAAGAACTCCTTAGAACGAATGTATTTACTTTTACTCCATGAACTTGTGCTTTCTGAATAATGATATCCATCGGCACTTTTCAACGTCACTCGTGCTGGGCTCAGAAAGTGGTCACCCTGGAGCTCTATTTTTAGCTGGCTTGTAAGTTGGGCCTCAAAGACTTTTATATGTTCTGTTTCGGTCCTGATAATCTTTTTTTTTTTTTTTTTTTTTTTTTTTTTTTTTTTGGTCTTGAAGCCCATGTTTACTTCATCAGCAGTTACCACTAGAAATCTTAAGGGCTTTTAACAGGGAAAATCAGTTTTGAGTGTTTTTAAAGCTTCGTTTTTGATAGCGTAGGTACTGGCTCATCAAGAGGAAAATTAAGGTAATGATAAAAGTTTCAAGAGATCTCAAGATGTGTTTTAACTGCATAAAGATTGGTTTTCAAGAGCAGTGAGCCATGGAAACTTAAAACTAGAGAAATCCTCAGATTTTATTTTAAAAAATTAATGCTCTTGCTTCAAGACAGCAGAAATATTCAAGCTATGATAGCTCTATATAATATCTTCCTGATATGTGCCTAGTTGTATTCTAGGTTTGGGCATGGACGTGCTTTTAG